>MQRK01251140.1:9761-22413 GCA_001938485.1 Girardia tigrina
AGTTAAATAATATTATTAATAAAAAAAATTTTTTATAAAAACAACCACGTTTTTCAAGCATTACCAATGCACTAAAAAGAGGAAAATAATTTTTTTCTAGACATGTGAGAAATTTTATAGATAACCAAAAACGTGGGACATAGAAATGATTGATTGTTACTAAAAAGCAGTAAAGAGGAAATAGCAGTTACTAATAGCAGTAATTCAGAAATCAGAAATATAAAAAAATTTTTTTATTAATAATTTTAATTTATTATTACGACTGATATTTTACATTTATATCATTCCTAAACAATACTGTCTAAGATGACATTTGGTAATCCGCCGATATTAATTACAAAACCAAAAATAAATTTTGAAATAATATTATTAATAAAAAAATTTTTTTATAAAAACAACCACGTTTTTCAAGCATTACCAAAATTATTTTCCTCTTTTTAGTGCATTGGTAATGCTTGAAAAACGTGGTTGTTTTTATAAAAATTTTTTTTTATTATTAATAAAAAAAATTTTTCAAGCATTACCAAAATTATTTTCCTCTTTAGTGCATTGGTAATGCTTGAAAAACGTGGTTGTTTTTATAAAAAATTTTTTTTATTAATAATATTATTTCAAAATTTATTTTTGGTTTTGTAATTAATATCGGCGGATTACCAAATGTCATCTTCAGACTGAATTAACATTAGTTTTTGCAGCTTATATATTAGAATGGTGACTATGCAATCAATTGTGTAATAAAGGCTCTATTTGAAAATGTTTAACAGAGAAGTTGAGTGTGAAGCTAGAATATTAATTTTTGGATCCATGGATATTATTAATAAAGCCTCACATGTTACTCTCTCCCAGTAATTTTTAAATCGATTACACATAACTTGAAAATCATTTTCTTTTTACATTTTAAATTATGTTCAGCAATATTGCTCCCATTATCCAATCGATTATGCTCTTTCTATGTCTATCAAATGTATGTGACCCATTACAAGTATATTTATAAACAAGATCGGAGCACAAACCAAGAGGAATGAGGGATTTATTGCTGAACATTACACCCATTACAAGTATATTTATAAACAAGATCGGAGCACAAACCAAGAGGAATGAGGGATTTATTGCTGAACATTACACGAATTTTATGATTGTAAAATAATTTTCCATTTTACAATATTTAGAATTTATTAATATCAAGAATCCATTCGTTAATAGTAAACCTGGATTTTTAGGCTTATGATTTTTTGTTTTTCCATTCTTTTTATTTTGAAATCTAATTGAAGGAAAATATTTTTTGACATCTGTTAATTTAAATATAATAAATTTTAAAGAAAATTTGAAAGATATAATTTTATTTTTTAATTCATTAATATTATATATTCATTTGTTAATAAAAATATATTGATATATTGGATATATATTGGATATTGAAATTATGGAAATAGACAATTTTAAAAATAAAAAAATTTTTAATACATTTGTTTATTCATTTACATTTTTACCATTAAATTATTTAAATTATGCTTCATATTTATAACTATATGATTTTTGAAATAATTTTTTAGTGTCGAACTTTTTTTAAGTTAAAACAGAAATTCAATTTTTAAAAATATTTATTTATTTTTATTAATTTTTTAATAAAATTTGATGTATTTTTTACTTATGCAATTATTAAAAGAATTTTTTGAAAAAACATGTGATTTTTGTAATTTAAAATTGCTTAATTAAAATATTTTGATTAGAAATGTCACGTATGCATTTACAAATGGCATCATTCATAAAATTTAATGACTTTCATGTCGTTTTACACATTAAATTACTTTTTTGTTAATTACAGTGATTTTCGATCTATTACGACGTTGTTGCATTTGATTAAGTCAATTAGTACGATTATAAATCACAAACAGAAAAAAGAGTATAATAAGAAATTTAAGAATATACAGTATAAGAAATACAAAATAAGAATAAATACAACTGCTAAAAATAAAGACATGTTTTGGTAGTATCCATTACAATCCGATGTACTAATTTCATTGAAGGCACTTTCAAATCGATTTTTCAAGTGCAGTTCAGTTGTACACAGCATTCTGATCACCAAATTCTTCCATTTACTAAAGTAGTTTTCAATGGGATAAAAAATGGACAATAAGCTGGCAGGTATATTTAATTACATGTTTTTTACTGTATTTTTTAGTGTTTTTTACTGATATTTTTTTAACAGTATTGTTCAAAAATGTATGTATTGCATTTTTGTACACACTTATTTAAAAAATTATTTTTTGTATTCTTACATATGTTACTATGATTTTATATTACACGATGTATATTTGTGTAAATATTAATATCATTTAGTATTTTTTTTGTATATTCGTACTAATTGACTTAATCAAATGCAACAACATCGAAATAGATTGCAAAAATGACATTTTAGATCGAAAATCACTGTAATTTATGAATATTTGTTAATTGGTGATTATTTATGAATTAATTTGTGATTAATTATGAATTAATTTGTGATTATTTATGAATTAATTTGTGATTATTTATGAATTAATTTGTGATTATTTATGAATTAATTTGTGATTATTTATGAATTAATTTGTGATTATTTATGAATTAATTTGTGATTATTTATGAATTAATTTGTGATATTTATGAATTAATTTGGGATTATTTATAAATTAATTTGTGATTATTTATTAATTAATTTGTGATTATTTATGAATGAATTTGTGATTATTTATGAATTAATTTTTGATTATTTATGAATGAATTTGTGATTATTTATGAATTAATTTTTGATTATTTATGAATGAATTTGTGATTATTTATGAATTAATTTTTGATTATTTATTAATTAATTTGTGATTATTTATGAATTAATTTTTTATTATTTATGAATTAATTTGTGATTATTTATGAATTAATTTTTGATTATTTATTAATTAATTTGTGATTATTTATTAAATAATTTGTGATTATTTATGATTGAATTTGATTATTTTTGAATTAATTTGTCATTATTTATGAATGAATTTGATTCTTTTTGAATTAATTTGTGATTATTTATGAATTAATTTGTGATTATTTATTAATTAATTTGTGATAAGATATGAATATTTTTTAATTAATTTTTTAATGTATCAAGTGTCATTTATAAATGCTTACGGTTCTTACAAATGCTTCTAAATTATGTATGTATTGAAGTTGAGTGTGTGATGAGGTTTCTTCGGATTTTTTCTACCTCTTCTATATAACCTGACATTTCTCATAGCTTACGATCCATTAGAATGACCCTCAGATCCATTACTGTTGGTTAGATTAATTTTTCCGGTTAATTTACAAGTATTTCTATCCAGGAACCTAATAAAATGCCAACATGGCATATCTAATCGGGAACAGGTGTAATATTAAACGGATTCCTATGATAGCTAAATGGACCTATAAGTATTTTTATAATTTTTTTATTAATTCTATAAATAATTTATATAAAAAATAATAGAATTTTTTCCTTATTTAAAGCGTTTTTTGGCGATTTATTCATACTATTTTATACCATATATTTGCGTCTCTAATTGCCATTATTTCAAGAAATATAATAAAATATTAGTGAGATTGCAATATTCATGAGAGTATCACAATGGCGCACAACGCGCACCGCCAATCGCAACAACACCAATCAAGCCTACTTCTTCTCTTTCTCCGATTCTTCCCTCATCTTCCGATAATACTCATCGATCGCCGCTTCTCGTTTCTTTATCGAACTCTCCGACAATCGTTTCGTTCTATCGAAATCGATAACGATCTCCGCATTGAACAAATGACCCGACTNNCCCGCCGCTCTCATCGATCGCCGTCGTCGTTTTACTACTCGCACTCATCGATCGCTTGTCGTCGTCTCGATAAACGAGTTTCTTGTTCTTCAGCGCCTCGACCGCGCCCAACAAATCCCTCGTCGATTCGTACCGCACAAACAGCTCAAACGTCAGAATTGTTGTCACACAATCGATTCTCGATGAATTGAATGACACAACCGATCCGAAAGCGCCGTTACAGTCGCGATAGAGCGGATTGATCGCCGGAATGTCCAGTGCCTTGATCGGCCCAAATGTCCCGAACACGGACTCGACGACGTGTCGGCTGGGAGTGGCGCGATTGCGGCCCGTCTCGTCCGAGAACCACAGACTCGGCAGTCCTCGGATGTGCAGCGTGTCCAATCGATCGTCGGATTCGTTCCCGATTGTCGATTCTCGCCGAATCCGCTCGACATCCTCGATTTTCGGGAATCGAGTCTCTGCGATTGATGCCGACAACACAAACGGCTCATTGAATCCGCTGATTTTCAATCGGTTTTTTCTCTTATTCTCCAACAATTCGACGATTTTCCGACAATCGAGTCGCGATTCGACTTCACCGTCGAGATCGATTCGGTCGATACCGCTCGATACGACTTGGAGTTGTTGGAATACGAGCGGTGAGATGAGCGAATGGATTTTCTCGAGAATTTCCCAATTGGAAATCGCTTTCTTTTTGTGGGTTTTTATCGATGGAATTTCGATTCGGATTGTCAATTTGTGGACGGGTTTGAGATAGAGACGATGGCGGGCACTCAGTTCGATCAGTGAGTCTCCATTGCCGCCCGATTTCCAATCGCTGTCATCAAACAGCATATTAAAACAAATGATTTATTGTCTTATTTTTTGTATATTGTAATAATATTTATTTATTGTCATTTTAGTGATCAGAAAATTCCGGTGATCGACTGGGTTTTTAATTTTTAAGGATTTACTAATAATACGATTTTTAAATTAAATATTTATTAATTTTTGGTATTTATTACCAACTTCCGTGGTTTAATTGAGCTGTTATTCAGTAATCAATGTTTGAATCAATTTAAACATTTAATATTTAACCATTTCGGCCCAGAAAAAAAAATTCTATAATTTTGTGGTACATATATATACCGCTAGGACCGAATCAGTGGTTTCCAACCTGTGCGGCGCGAGACTGTTGCAAGGGGAGCATGCAGCTATTTCCAAAATATCATTTTCGAATACAAACCAAAAAAATCGAATAGGTGTCACAAAAAATGAATCAACAATATGTTTTTTAAAGGGGGCGTCGGTACAAAAGGTTGGAAAATACTGGTTTAAATGATGATTTAGTCATTATTTAAAGAAAACGTTTTTTTTTACTATCTAATGATACTGCCCCAAAATGATAATATTATATTTGTAATATTTGTTTGATTTATCGGTACTCGCATCAATCGTTTTTTGGAATCTATAACCTTCTCTGGAGTTACTAATACTTTGATTTCATCATCGCTATTTGAAGTGTCATGAATTACTATCTTGTTAGGAGTTTAATAGCAAACTTAGTCTTCGCTGTAGTTGATTTTTGACTTTTCTTTGCTTTCCTGGTATGGCATATGTGGCTTGTAATCCTATTGTTGTCAAGCTGAACCGAAACTATAGATTTCAAAGACGAGATTACATTCCACCAGTCCATGGATCATCGAATATTTCATTGATTCTCAAATAAACACTCTCGCCAATACTGAAAGGATGGAACATCGATTTTTACTACCCTAGCATCGCTATAACTTATCGTTCTGTTATGCCAAAGCACAGATTCACAAATCGTCCTTTTAGATATAGATGTCATAATATGTATGGTTTGGTGGTTTTTCTCATACATCCTGCTTCCTGTATTCTGATAAACCTTGTTCAATTTACCCTTTATCTATTAACTATCTTATTGTGGTATATTAATTATTATACTATTTTATACTATATATTTACGTCTCTAATTTGCATTCTTTCGGTATACACAATGGTAATCACTTTTGGTCAAATTTGCATCTTCTGAAATTTCCTTTTAAGTTCATCATCACACGTAACTCAATATTGGTCATTTTGACGGAATACAGCCTTATTACTGTGTAAACCAATTGTTATTTGTGTAATATAGATAAATGTAAATTAAATAATGTAATTGTTTAAATAATATTAATGTTGGGGTATCGAGTTGATATTAAATAAAAATCAAAAATCAAGAAGATTCTTTTATAAAATATTTATTAACAATCAAAATATTTACAGTTGATTTTAACAAAGCTTATCCTTATATTTCAGAATTTATCAATTGGATAGATGGGGAAACGAGATTTTGCTTGCCCCAAAAATGATTTTAGAATATATAATAATATATTAATAAAATATATAAATTATATACTCCTGATTCGTACTTACAATTAGAATCAGGTTTTAGTACAATTTCAATTGAGGTAATTTCTACAACTAGATCTTTGAATGAGCACTTGATCAATATCAATTTTCAGCTGATCAGTTTTTCCTTTTACTTTCTAATCTTTTTATACTATCAACGGAACAGCTGTTGAATCGCTATCGTAGGTAATTATTGATTATAATATCATAGACAAATATTGATCAATGTTGTTCGACAGTTGTTGACTCACGTAGTCAATTCTTTCTTAACTATAATTCTTGTACTTTTATTTTCTTTAAATTAATTATAGTTCTTCTTTTGATTATATAATTAAGGGCTTTTCATCTTATCAAAAATTATTCGCCTTTCTCTTTATTAACAACATCAATATTATTTAACAACATAATAATTTATTATTAACTACATCAAAAATTATTTTAAATCTTTTTACTTTAAAATTAAATTAAATTATTTTTAATTAGTAAGAATCAAAGAAAATATCAATCATCCATCTGTGCAGGAGATGCACAATCCGAATCAACATACAATATGCACAATATCAACACACAATTCAAAACATTCCTCACATCCCCCTCGGTTTAAATGGCTTTAGCCATTCAACATTTCTAATTAAAGTTCTACCATCTTCGAGCTGTAATTCGTAACTCCTTTCGTGATTTCGTTTCAACACAATTGCCGGACTCATGTGACGGTCATCTTCTTTGATATATTTTCTTTTTTTATCAACACTCTGTCTCCAACTTCAAAAACTATTCTTGTTTCCACATTTTGTTCGGCATTAACTTGGTTTCCGTTAGTGTCTTTATTGTTCTTCCAGCAATGTTTTAATCTTCTCCCAAATATTATTTTAGCCGGTGAAACACCTGTCGTAGCTTGAACTGTACTATTCAACATAAATTCTATTTCCGACAAAACTTCTGTTCAATCTCTGTGGTTTCCATCCTTCATTCTAATATTTATAGCATCTCTGATTGTTCGAAATTGTCTTTCTATTATCCCATTTGTATTATGATGATATGGACTTGAATAGATTATCTCGACTTTGAACCTTTTAATTGTATCTTTAAACAAAGCCTAGGTTTAGCTGTCTAAAATCCAAGCAAATTCTAACATCATTCTTTTCTTTCTTCCATACACAAATCATCGGTGTATTCCATGGTGAATTACATTTCTTAATAATGTTGTTTTCCCACAAATTCTTAATAGTCTCATCGATCTTTTCTTCCAGATTAACTGTTTGCCTATGTGGTCTAAGGTTAATTGGAAGTCCTTTCGTGTCTATTCTATGTTTAATCATCGTCGTACATCCGATATCCCATTTATCCGCCATAAAAACTCCTTGATATTTTTTTAATAATTTCCACAATCTTTGGTTTATCTGCAATTTTCATAATTTCTATGGCTCTTTTGAATCTTTCCTCGTTTGTAACCTTACGTCCAAATTTAGCTTCTAAGTTACATACTTGATAAAATTGTTCGTTCACACCATTTCTTTCTTTTTCCAATGTCACTCGATTCCAAACGTCATCTGCAATTCTATTCCCCCTATTATGTCTGGTTTTACGTCATTTACTACCATGAACGTTATATTTCTCTGTTTTTCTTTAATTTCTACGTCCACTGAAATTTTACCCATACAATCTAGTTGACTACTGTTCGCACAGTTTAATTTAATATCAGCCTTTTCTAATTTTACGTTTGTTAGTTTCTCAAAAATCTTTATGTGGATTACATTTACTCTTGCACCTTTATCTAATAAACAATCCTCCACGTTCCCTTGTATCATCAACTTTACACTCGGCGGGCCTTGCATTCTATCATACGATATACTTTCTGCTTTCCATTCATCTATTGACAAAATCCTGACAATTTCTTCTGTGTTCTTTTATTCAATTGTTCCCACTAAACTTCGTCCAAGCTTGTCCTCAAAAGTTTTTTTCTTTATAAATTTCAGTACTTTATCATTTACTCTTGCTTCACTTATCTCAACATTCATTTCATCGTCTATCACTACGTCTATAATATTTGATATATTACTTCTACTATAAATATCAATACGTTGGGAGTCGCTGGTATCCTTTAATGTATTGCCCCGACTGGCTCCATTTCTGTCGAGGCGTTGCCTTTTGGGTGTTCATTTCCTGTAACCGATTCTTCATATTCCTATTCAATGTTATTCACGAATCTTCGATTATCTCCTAGTCTTCTGTCTTCTCTTTCTCTATATCTTTGCTGATTGTAGCCCGATCCTCGATAGTCACCTGTATTTTGCTGTCTTCTTCTAATATTTATGTTTGTATAACATTCACTTTCTCTGTGACCTTTATCTTGACATCTTTTGCATTCTATGTTTGGACAGTTTCTTCTTACGTTCCCCTGTTTGTCCACAACCATAACATTTTATTGGTTTCCTTTCCGAACAATTTCTTATTATGTGTCCTTCTTTTTTACATCCGAAACACTTGATTGGTTTTCTTTGCCTACATGTTTCATTTGTAAGACCTACTTTTTGACAATTTCTACATTTGACCGCTTTCATTCCTTGAGCGTATTCTGTAGTATTTCTACCAACCCCTGTCTGATTTTGTCTGTATTTACTGTCTCCTGTTACTGCTTCTCTGTAACTCCGGGGTCTGTTTTGCATCCTCTGGTCTCTTACTACATTTACGTCTTCTGTCACACTTTTGACGTCATGTACTACCCTTATCTTTTCTTTTATCTCATCTATTCCTTTCACTTTGTTAAGTCGCACTTCCTTTTTTATGTGCACATCATCACAACAATACAACAATAATGCTTCCGCGAGGGCCTCTTTTGACAAGTTCAAGATCTTGGCCGCGAGTTTTTCTACTTTCTCAAAAAATACTTCCGGTATATTTTCCTTCATCCTGTACCGGCATGCCTCAGTCAGGTCTTCGAATGGTGAGGAGGTTTTAGAGAATGCCTTTCTCAACCGGTCTTTATAACCTACTTGTTTTATCTGCGGCTTTGTATCGATCTTTCAGATCTCTCTCCAACAAACAAACGACTATTGTCTCATGTTTGGCCTTCGCTATTCCTGCAAAATTAACGAATGTTTCACATTCTTCAATAAATGTCTCCACATTATCGCCTTTCCTGTACTTTTCAGGTAACAGTTGACCCGTGAAGATATCTATTGCAGCGTTAGTCGCCATGGGAGAGGTGGTTGCAACATCAATATCCGAATTCATTTTTTAACACCAAACTTTATTTTTAAATACGTATTTGATTTTTTAATAGTTTTTTTATTATATCATTTTTAATTTTAAAATATTGAATAAGCATATTAACATTAAAATATTTTACATTTTACAAAAATAATAAATCATTCAGGGGACATAAAAATTTAAATTAACCCCTCATAGTCACCATCACTAATCTTCTATCTTCTTTTATACCCATAATATCAGCATAACGTTCGAAAATTTTTATGAAATCATCTAACTTCCACTCGGATCCATCGAATTTTTCGTGTCTCATGGTTCGTTGTCACATGAGCTGTGGTCGCCATATTAACATCAATATGAGTTTTACAACATTTATTAATATCACAAGTGCATCCAAGGCTGTGAAAAAATACATTTATATTGCAATTAATTGCAATTATTCGCTTGCAATAATTGATTGGAGTTATCCAATTAATGGCAATTAATTGTAAAGTGAGCAGTAAAAGTAAGATCAGGTCAAGTTAACCGTAATTAAAGAATGGGTTTTTAAATTATGACGCATTAAACCAAACTCGATTAATATAATTATTAAAATAACAATTATTTTGTTTCAATATTGTACAGTTTAAAGGTCATTTATTATTTATTAATTTAAATCCCTAACTCAAATGACCAATCCAATTATTAGCAAGACTGAAATACAAAATTTTTTTTAAAAATCGACAGCCGTGGGGGGAGCAGGATAGATGGAAGTGCCTACTGTGTCCGGAATCAAAAAATGCCATTAGACAAAAAGAAAAATCCGGCTTTACCAACTTGAGGAATCACATCAACAATGTGCATCAGGATTGGGTCACAAAGCAAACGACACATTGCACATTTGAAAAGTATCTTCGTCCGAAATCTTCGAATATATATGGATGGATGAAAAAAGTCGTCTTGAATTGCCAGCCTTTAAGCATTGTAGAGAACCAAATAGAATTGGAATTTACAACTCTAAAGCCGGTTTGCAGAAGGACCTTGAAATCGTAAATTTCAAAGAAACACAGATTAGCATTTGAATAAGTTATGGAGTTGCTACCGCAGAGTTTTTATTTTTGTTGATGCTTGGACGGAAAACTCTTCATTTCGTGGCGATTTTCAATGATTTGGAGTTCAAAAAAGAACAATTCTTTTAAGCTTTGGAACTTTACTTGATGAAAGCAATTGGACATCCGATAATTATGCAGATACGGTCATCGCATTGCTGGAGTCGATGAACAAGTCCATAGAGAACGTCATTTGTCTTGTTGGTGATAACTGTGCAACCAATAGATCCCTGTCAAATTTTCTTGGACTTACATTAATTGGACAACCATAAATTAAATCGGGCCGTCGAGAAGTATGATCAAGCAAATGATCAGCTAATGATAAAATTGTCGACGCCTTTGAAAATGGCAAAACTCAGACTACGAACGCCGTTACCACCCATTTCGAAAAATTTGACACACTGGTCAAGTTGTTGCAATATGCTGGAAAAATTCTCTGAAATTCAGGAGTATCTTGACATCACTGATCCCGATTTGGCCTTATTGATGCCAAATTGTGTCCAAATACTGCAAATTAAAACTGTAATGAACGGGCTAAATTTATTGAACCAGTTAACTGTTTATCTGCAGAGCCCTTCATTGACTTTATTAGATGCAAGAAATTGCTTTGATCGGGTTATCACTACACATCCAGCCATGAAACAATATCTTGGATCGGATGCTAAAATTGTCCATTCACCTGTCTTTGAGAATTCAGTTGTCAAAGTTCTTAATGATAAAGAAAATGATTTGACTGTTGAAGAAAGACTTTCCCTAAAGAAGTTGGAAAAGAACGAATCGACGATTGCTGCTATTCTGTCTTTCGATAGAAATCCATATATTTGTGGAGCCTCTACTACCATCAATAATCCGTCAAAATACATTGATCTAACTTTTATACCCCCGACGTCAAACATTGTCGAACGCTCATTTAGTTTGGCTGGAAGAATATATTGTGACAACAGAAAGAGTTTAGATAACTCAACGTTGGAAGAAATTATAATTTTAAATCAAAACAAAGATCTGTGGAATGAGAGTGTCGTAGATAAGGCTATGGAATAAATAAAATTTTTCCTCGTTCTTTTGAATTATATAGGAACTTTAAGATTTTTATTTTAAATATTATAAATGTTTGCAATTAATTGAAACAATTGCAATAATTGATTGTTTGATTCCAATTAATTGCAATGAATTTTTCCCAGCCTTGAGTGCATTCACTATTCGACATTTTTCTTGATCAATATATAGTTCTGAGTTCATACTAATTATTTTCAATAAATAAAAATCTGTTAATTAAAATTATTAATTATAAAGAATCTAATTGGTTAAAATTAAATCTAAATATTTTTAAAAAAGAACTACAATGGAACCCCGTTATAACGAACACCGTTATAACGAAGGAATTTTGTAGTCCCTGCCGCATCCTACATGTTTCAATGTATTTTACCTCCCGTTATAACGAACCCCGCTATAACGAAAACCCCGTTATTGCGAAGAAAAAATTTGCCCAAAATGTGGAAAATTGACCTCGTTATAACGAAGTCAATGCTGCTCATATGGAAGCAACCATATGAATAAATTGCATTTCTGGGTGTGTGAGTTTTCAGTAATAGAGACGTCAGTGTCTGTCGTCAACTGACAGAGACAAAATTATCTTGTTCAATCAGAATAAGGTTTGAGTGGATTAGTGAGGGATAGATTGTTGTTATGGCGTGCCATCGCTCTCTATTCTCATTTGAAAAAGGTGGGTTATTTAAATTACGATAAACCGAAGCTTGGATACTGTCCCTCAAAATAAGGTTTTCCAGTGCGAACACAAATTACAATTTCCTTTTCTTAATCCAATTATCGCAACTGAATCCGCGAGTTCATGTTTCATTGATGGATGTGGGTGAGTGGGTATTAAACTGTTGTTATGGCCGAGCCATCGTTGTCTGTACTCATTTGATAAAATGCGGGTTGATTGATATCGTAACGATGGCTTGCAGGCTTGGCTACCGTTCCTTAAAATACGGGTTTCAAGACAAGCACAAATACAATTTCATTTTTTTCTGAAAGCAATAATCGAAGCTAATGCGATAAGTTGTAATCTTTGAATAGAAGCGGGCTAGACTGTTGTTATGGCTTAGCTCATGTTTCTTAATTGAGACAGGAGGG
>MQRK01251141.1:0-14150 GCA_001938485.1 Girardia tigrina
TAAATATTGACAATCCATCTGGTTAGGAGAGGCACAATCCCAAATCAACATACAACATTTAAACATACAAAAACTACACAAAAACATCCACACACCAAATATTCCTCACAATTATTATTATTATTATTATTATTATTATCACGTTATTATTAAATTAATATTAAATTATTACTATTATTATCATAATTATTATTAAAATTAAAATTATTGTTGATATTGTTGATGAAATAAATATATTATTATTAGTAATAAACAATAAAACTTACCGAATAATTTTAAAAAAACGAAAAATGAAAATTTTTTTCTACTTGGGTGATGAACTGATTGACTTCGCCAATCGCGTGTCATCTCACCCAAGTAGATATAACATTTGTTTTGATTTATGGGAATGGATTCCCAGTTTTGCAGAAATTAGCGTCATTGAAGTCGTGATTTTCATCGACATTTGGCAAATAATTCCATTTCAAAAAAAAGAAAATATAATTGCAGTCAACTAATTTGGCCACATGTTGGTCCAAATTTTAAATAATAAAATATTAAATAGAATAATTTTAAAAAATTAAAATTTTAATATATTTTAATATATATATTTTTCATATATATAAATAAAATCGGGTATGTCTACTTATATATTCCCAATTGCAACTTAAAATCTAGTTAGCATAATCATGAAATACCCTCAAAAAAATTAGAAAACACACAAAAAAATCAAATACAAAAAGCAAATCTAATATAAAAATATAAATCTTAATAGAGATCTAAAACAAATTGTTATTCAGCCTCAATTATTATATCAAAGATCCATGTACAAATTTTGTGATTATCAAATATAAAATTGTATAATATTTGTTATTGATCTCAATTGCAATAAATTTAACAGTATCAAATATTGAGCTGGGTTCGAGCTACGAACAAGCAACGCAGCCTTCGATTAAAATTGATTAAATTCAGAATTATATATTTTCTTTGAACAGACATATTCAAAACTATAATTCAATACCCAGCAATAAATTTATAAATCACCAACACTATAACACTGACCGTGGTCGCCATGTAAGAATTTTCCATCAATAAATATTAATAAATCTAAATTTCCAAAAATTTATTCATATTTAAAAAGTGTGCGTTTTTTGTTTATTTAAAAAAAATCATCAAGAGACTTAATTCAGAATATTTTGGATCCATTATTATAATATTGTAAATATTATCTTAGTATAGTAAAAATAATATTGATATAAATATAGCTATTTATCCTTAGAACATCTATCCTGTTTTCTAATTGATTAACATTTACAAGACCTCACAAACAATGCAGCAGGTAATTGTAACACATACTCATGAAGCCACAGTGATTTACCTTTTTTCATGATTATTTAGATTTCCCGCATATGCATGTGAATATTTGCATTTTCTTCTATAATTTTTTATTAAATATGATCTTTTAGACTATGTTTTGACTGCTTAAAACAAAAAAACAAAATGGAGATGAAAGTACATGAAAATGAACAAATGCAAATTTTAATCAAATACTCAAGGATACGTAGTTTTAAAAAAACGGGTTGGAAAGAGATATAATTTTATGATATGAAGGTCAATGTTTTTGTGTAATGTATCTCCGAGTTGAAGAGATACTGAAAAACAGTTCAGAACAGTTTATCGCTATGTATTACATCAGATTAGTGTGGATTCGTGATGAAGTTTTAGAAATATACGAAACTTAATGAAAATGTATGTCAAAACCTAGCCAATGTACATGGTGTATAGATTCATGAGTACCGTGTACTATGAAGCACAAGATAGATATAGTTGCAGCAGTTTCGAGGTAGAAGGGGAAGACCTAGTCGATGAAGAAACTAGAGTCCAGCGATCAAGTAGAATGAAAAATCTTACGGTTTCATGATTATGCTAACTAGATTTTAAGTTGCAATTGGAATATATTTTGTGTGAATATTTGGATTATTTCACAGTTTTGTGAGTGAAACGTAAAAATATTATATAATAACTATTTCAATGTGTACATTTAGAAATTTTAATTAGATTTACCTATTCCAACATCGAGTTCATTTGATTTTAATATTTGGTGTTATATATTCTTTTGAGTATATTTAATGCCACCTTTTTCAATGTTAATTTGTATCGTCCTTATCGAGTGGATCTACGTGCATGTTTCTCATACCGGCCGACTATTCTGATTTACTGTATCAAGTGCAAAGTAAATAAAAATATATTTACAGATAATATACTAATTATGTAAACAGCATGCGCTTAATGAAGACAAATTCAGTAAAAGTTACAATACGATGCATAATATATTAGCAAGAATGAACTAACAACTTCGTAATAGAAAATAAATAATTCTAATAAAATAATGATGTTTTATATAATATTTGCTCATATTCCTTTTTATTCAATTTAAGTTTTTTTTAAATGTAACCAATCAAAAAGGGCACATATTAAACGTAATTAAAAACACCTAGAAACAATATTAAATAATAAGTACAACAAATTAATTTAAACATTACAAACAAAATTTGAACAAGTTATTACGAATATTATTTTCATTCGCCCGGATGCACACAACAAATTTACGACTGACAGTGTATTTAAAAAACATTTGATTATTCAAAGAATCATTATATAATCACAAATTATTTCATTGACTACTAATACTAACAATTAATAAGTAGACTAATATTTCCTTTATCAAATAAGGGACAAGCATTTCTTAACATATTGTTTTCGGGAGACGAGTAAGCTCACCATACGCCTTTTTATACTAGATTTGAATTGGTTATGAAACAGTAAAAATATGCAGCTGTGAAATAAGCATCATTTTAAAAAAACAGCAAAGAAATTATGTCCGTTTTACATATTTAACTGAGAGATGTGCTCCCTGTGTAAAGGGATTATTTGCAAAAAATATGGAATTCAATTTATGAGTTTGAAATGTTTCCTTTATGTATCTGGGTGATACCTGTTTGCTATTCCTAACCTTATGTGTAAGTCAATTCTTTCTCAAATTCCAGTCCAAATTAACTAGAATTACCAAGACTGTTGTATTTTATAAAATCATCAGTTGGTAATGTTTTTTTCACATTTGAAATAAAAATTAAATAGTTTACTGCAACTACTAATTGCAAAATAACATTATGGAAAATTGGTAATAATTCAAATTTAACATTGTAATAATATAAAATATAAAACAAATTGAACATTTCGTATTTATTACTTTATTTTGTGACTATGTTTAAAGTTCTTAATGATTTTCTAATACACACAAGTCTTCAAATAAATCAAAAACGATTTTTGGATTGCAAGCTAATCTGCTTTACAAATTTAATTTCCACCGATGTTGGGATCACTGGGCATAACCAGCCAAATATACGTCCTAGTTTTTCCCCGGGGAAACTAGGTTTAATAAAACTCCACCCCTAGATGAAATGTACCTGGAAGCCAGTCTGTTGAATTGGGCTAGCAACCCCATAAGCAGTTAATTTACAGCTACTCTTGCTCGTATAAGGAGTTTTCCTGGACTCAGAGTCAATGAGCTCCTAAGATGTGAGCCCCTTGAGAAAGGCTCCACTGTCAGACTACATCATGGAAGTTGAAATGATAGAGGTTTGACCAATGAAAAACTAGTTAACCTATTAGTGATTTTAGATGAGGTACAAGCGGATATACACTATTGTAGGTCTACTATGCAGAATGTAGGATATTGGGTTATTGGATATAGAAAAATGCAATAAGGGACACGTAAGAAAAGTGGCGCTGTGCTTATGTTTAATAATGTGGATAACATCAATGCTGAATTTATACTGTAAATCAACAGATTATTGATTTATAAAATCCCTACTGCTTTATTTGTTTTAATACATGTACATGTATGGTCATATGGAAAGTTGGTATACACTAGGGAAAATGCAGTTCTTTTATGCTACACTCGAGAACATCATCATTCTAGAAAAGAAAGCTACAAGAATGAATAATTTTGAATTAGTTATTGGGGATGATTTTATCTGCAGCATATCGATATTTGAAGATAAAACAAAAGTTAAGGACCTTACTTTGTTGGAGATAATATTTAGGAGAATAGAGGACTTCTATTTGAGTTTGTTGCCCCTTGTGGGTTTAGGTTTGGAAATACTTTTTCAATAATCGTTTACTGCAACGGACAAGTTGGATGCATCCAGACATAAAGAAGTGTGAATTACTAGACTACTTCCTCGTAAGAAGTAATGGAGTGAATTTCTTATTCGATGTAGCAGAAAGAAGTACGCGAACTCACAAAATCTGAAAAGAAACTTGTAAACTGGTGAACGAAATTGGATCAATTATTTCCAAAAGTTTGAACCTTAAATAGAACGGTAAGACTTTTTTTTGAAATGAGCCTGCTCTGTAATGTGGAAACAAAAGAATATGATATTCACGATGAAGAACGCTGTTACGAACAAAATACTAACCGAAGATTTCTCAAATTTATTCAAGGACAATAGATGTAACTACTTTAAAGGATTAAGTAATATCGGGGGAGACGATAATCTTATGGAATTTTTTAAATAACAATCCAAGTATACTTGTAGTATACAAGTAGAAGAAGTTGACCAGTGATCAGGCAAAAGAATTGCAGAATTGTAATCAATAAATGTGATAATACTAGAAGCATATCAAGGGGGTAAAACTGATCTGCACTTAAAAATTGCTGAATGCTTTGATTCAATTTGAAAAGCCGAGATAGTCTTCTCAGACTCTTGGAAAGAAGCTAGAAGGTAATGGATCCAGGCAAGATCTGAAGAACTACAGAGGCATTTACCTAGTTCATGTGGGCTCTATGATAATCGCCAGAATAATTGTAAATAAAGTTATCCCGATATTGGAAGAGAAAATGGATCAATAGAAATTTGGATTCCGGAATGTAAGAGGAACTCCTCATGCAATTGAATTCTAGAAAAAATTTTGGATTGTGAAAGATATATAAACCGAAATGTTTATGAAATATTAAAAGACATAGAAAATGTTTTTGATAGTGTACTGAGAAAAATTCTCTGAGGTACACTAGAGAAAATTTGGATTCGCGGAAGAATTCTGGAAATCATAAAGAAGCTCCTTGACACTTTCCAGAGACCAATTGGAGAAAACTCTTTTATCATAGAAAAAAGAGTACGGCAAGACTGCTTATTTGGTTCTATACTGTTAAATGGATAATTTGACATAGCTCTGAAGTTGGCAAATTCGAAAATAATGAAAGTTGGTGTACACCTTAATACTGACAATGGTGTCTCACAGAAGATCAATTATCTGGCTAGACAGACGATCTATGCTCAATTGACGAGGACTATGAACAAATTAGGGTTAACTTATCGATTATGGATGGAGTGTACATTCTTTGAGTCTGAGGATTAATTTAAATAAAACAGAAATAATCTTAATAGGACACAAAGAATCAGCACTGCAGGAAGAGTCATCGATGCTGATATTGAATAGGTAAGCGACTTCAACTGTTTGATTAATGTTTACCATTAATAAAATAAAATAATAAAATCAAAATAAAACAATTTTGTTTAAACAGTTTATTTATAAAAAATGTTTTATTTTTATTATTTTCCATTCTTTTTTAACAGCTTGACACATACTTTTTAATTCCATTTACGTGTGATAAGATTGGCCTGAATATCAAATACAAATTAATAAAAAATATGTTTCATTATTATTTACCCGTAACAAAAGTATCGCGGAACGTCTCCAATTGATTTCGATGGAACAATATCACATTTTGTGCATTTAATTCCTTTCCCAAATCTTATTGTTCTTCTCGCACTAGCGGAATATACGTTGCCATTGATCGAAACAAATGGTTTTCCTGAAATGTTATTTGCATTTTACAATCCATATTGAAATTCAGATTTTGTAATCTTTTACCATTAAGATCGAAGTATCCTTTCCCAACGGAAACTGAAGATTCAGATAAAGTAACGAAAAGAACAACAACTAAAAGAGAAAGAAGAATGAATCTCATGTTTGATCACAACGATGAAAATAAAGACAAAACAATCGAATTTATATCTTTTGTCAAAATTTCAGTGATAATGAAAAATTATGTGTGAATGATGTAATTAATTAATATTTAATGTCGCTTAATAAAGAATGTATAATATTTTATGAAGAAATTCATTTGTTTCATTTGTTTTCAATATTCAATGTGAAAAGTAAATGTTAATAAAATGATTTTTAATTGTTTTTTTCTGCACAATTAAATGAACTTGATCGTCTTTTTGGATTTCATTATGCTAAATTGATCATACGAGTGGTTATAACTAAACCATATTTTCATTCAAACTATAAAAATCTTTAGAAGAAGATAGTTCAACTGATACGATATTTGTAAGGGAAAATTATAATTAAGAAGGTGCAGTATTCAATGTTTTCCTTCGACAGATGTCATGAATCTTTAACAGAATAGGTAACGGAAGAAGGAAAACCTACGACCAGTTATTTGGTAAATAATATGCAAACGAAATATTTCAGGATGCATTTGTTGATATTATTTTCTTGATTTTTTGTAAAGTGTGAATGTTTTGTTAAGAATAAATTTTGAATAATAAATAATGTTAATCAGTGCTTTTTTTGTGATGGAACACAGTGGAACGGTGTTCCAATACCTTTTTTCAATATATTTTATTTTTTTAATTTGATATTTAGTCCGCATTGAAGCATACAAGATCGGTAAAAAAAGCATTAAGACGGTCCTGTTTCTCTGGTACGATTGATGCGTATTGTAAACTTATGTATATGTATGTATACAAAAAGTGTAGGTTAATATGTACGTGTGTCTAGGGTAGGTACACGGCAATGTGTATATGATATACATTGTATATCATACACATTGTACAAATTTTTAAAGAAAGAAAACAGACGCCTTGGTCCTATTATAGATGTACTACTGATGTTGTACCATGCTATTAGCTTTCTTGGAGTAACACTTTATGAAAAAGGATCAAGAAAGGACCCTGTCATTGATCCAAGTACATTTTTTACAAAATTTAAATAGTCATTAGAAAAAAGATTGCTTGATAGCAAAGACGATGAGTTGATGAATTAGCCTCGAGTACTTGATAAAAATATTGATATCCAACTAACATTCGGAGGAGACGAAATTCGAAACTTGTCAATTCAATGAAAGGGAAATGATTCAAGGATTTCGTGAATACATCCTCGAAAAGACATATCCAGAAACACTATTGCATTATGTAACCATCCTGAATACCATTCCAGTATCGTCCAGTGAATGCGAAAGCGGGCTTTCACAAATAAATCTAATTGCCACCCCGAAAAAAGCTTCGTTAACGATTAAGACAATATGAGTACTTTTATGTATCAAACTTGTCGGACCACATTCGAGACTTTTCGATCCATCAAAATACACATACGACCAGTAAAAAAAGAAGACGAGACGATACATCAGACGAAAATGGGACAAAATTCTGGGATATATTAATATAAACACTCGCTTTAATTTTATATATGATTATTAATAGACATATTGTAATATATTTGTAATGTATTTTTATTATGAGAAGACCGTCCACCATCTTTTTTCTCCAAAAAAAGCATTGGTGGTAATAATAAATTCAATATAATTCCATAACAATGTTTACTACTATCTGGTACAAGAAATTATTACTAATCCGTGACTACAGAGTTTTTTCGTTCTAATTTGATCAATTTTGCTCTTTGTACATACGACGCATTTGTTGATTCATTGTGGTATAATTTCATGCATTGAGTGGCAGTAGAAACTATCCTACAAGTATTTAGATATCTTTTTAATTCCAAGATGAAAGAGATTGACACGTATATTTTTTTATAAATTCATGTACATATCCTTCAGGCACAATCTCCAACAGGCTGTTGTTTTTTTCGTCAATTTGTATAGATCAATTTTCCTCTTCTGGCACAATATTTTCTGGTTTTGTATCCGAAAAGATACACTATTTGTCACATCATTCAGGCGGTACGATTATCAACGTGTATTCGTATTGTACCACCTTTCTTCCCTACAATAACAAGTGGAGAGTTCTATGGACTTATATATGACTGTATAATCTTTGTCTGCTACAGATTCTCAGTCATTTCATTGATCTTAATTTCTAGATTCTAATGGTTGACGACAAGGATGTTAACTGATCAGTCCACCTCTATTCATGACATAATTTTGGACCATCCGATTATGTCTCAAAAGGAACTTTGATGTCATAAATATTTTTCCGAATTCCTTGACAAGAAATCTTATTTGTCTTTGTTTGTGGTTCCTATAATTTTTAATGATATTTTTGTCTTCTCGTCATCTATGTAGATGTTTGTTACCAAGGCCACATAAATATTGCTTACCTCCATAAGTTGAAAACAAAACATTGCATCGTGTTAATACGACCAATAAACTGCGGGTATATTTTTTCATAGAACCAGATTGATATCTCTTAGTTAATTATTCAAAGGTATCTTCAGTACGGAGAATCATTGCCCCGACGAATTGTCCCCGACCAATTGTGTCCTGACCAATTTTCCAAGACCAATTGGCGTGTTCCCCTTCAGTACAGTTGTTCCAATAGGTGACTTGGTTCTGTTAATTTTGATTCTTTAATCTTCAACCACTAATCTTTTCTTACAACCGAAAACGATGGCCCAGAATCAACTAATATCTAATATCAACTAGTAATTTAAAGAAGATTGAAAAAGACAGAGCACGCTGTAATTATTGTAACAAAATGTCACTTACGAATAACCTTCACAATCATATGAAAACTTTTCACAATATAATAAACAACAAGAAATCACTAACATTCGATGAACGAGAAATTTCTAATTCTCGCTGTCCACAAAAACAACCCAGTATCTGTAATTTTCAGGAAAGGAATTCTTTAGAAGAAGTTGTATCAAAACTTGCTGTCTTGAACGGCTTATCAATTAATAGTATTACAACGAGTTCGTTCATCCGAGAGTCCATGCAACAACAGGGATATTTCTTACGTCAAAATTATTCCCGAGTGATGGACCTTATCCATTCATTTTATGAAACTGTTAAAAATAAAACTGTAACTGATTTAGATTATATGAAAAAAGGATTGGAAGAAGTTTTCCATAACTCAAAACGAATGGACTAGTAAGAAAAATCGCAGATATTTGAATAGCAACAAAACAGTCTTGGAAAGGATTTTAATTTAGAATTAGCTTCGATAGTATCATTTTGTGATGATGAGTCAACATTCAAAATAGTTTCTAAGAGGCTGAAAATTTTTCATTTGGATATGGCACGTGACATAGTTGCAGCAACCAGTAACGGTGCTGCTGTTATGAAAGAAATTGGCAGATCGTCACCAATAATTAATGAACTGTCTTACTCACATGACATACACTTAGCGCTTACTGATATAATTTTAAAAATTAAAATCCTACTGAAAATGATACAAATGTTACCAACAAAAATTGAAAATAATGATATTGATTACAGTTATAAATTACCTTCATTATCAGACAATTACAAACATTCGACTATTCAAATTAGACAAATTTGCAAACACTTTAGAAAATCTCCTGTCAGAAATATCATTTTTCAGAATTATGTGAAACAAAAAATAGAAAAAAAATTAAACCTGATTCTTGACTGTCAAACAAGGAGAATAGTTTAGAGGCCATGATAGGAAGATTTGTGCATTTAAAATAATATATTACTTTATCTCCAAATGATATCAATTATTCTCACATGTGAAATATAGATGAAGTAGAATATAATAATATTGTAGAGATTTTAAAGCGTAAGGACCTATTCGTGTAGCATTTCAGGGCTTAGGAAAACAAGACGCGACTTTAATAACAAGTGAAGGCACATTTGAATTTTTATTGAGTGAATTAAAAAGTTTAAAAACTGGAATTAGTTGTCAGTTATACATGCTGTTAAGATACGTATTGAAGAAAGATGAGAAACTAGATTAGTAACTCTTCTCCTTTATTTACTGTAAGAGAGAAAGAAAACAGGAAAAATAATTTATTTAAGATAATTAGGGCCAGCCTAATTTGGAGATATGCTCACCTCAAACCGATTATCTCGAGTGATGACCCCCTCTTTAGCCATCTGCGCACATCAGGATCTCTGCAGTGTGACTACTCGCGAATCCATTCAAGGCTATGTAGTCCAGCACAGGTCGCACCTTTCTCTTGGTTGACTGAACCACCGTCAGCAGCGGCAGAATTACCTTTGCAATGTCATTAAAAGGGATGAGCCATGCGTTTTCTTCCATTCGGACAACTCTTGGCCCACCACTTCTTTGTACTGCTTGGACAACGTGTATGCAGCCGCTCCCTCAAGTGACTCTGGAGGCTCCTTACCGCTCTTTCACTTCTATAATTACAATTGGAAATAATTCTGGAAATCTTTCTTCCAAATGACCACATATAGCTTAAACAAAAGTTATAACAGATTTTCCATTTATAACCACATCCTTTTCTGCATAACTTTGCATCAAAATTCGAATATTTTCACTCCAATTTGGAACATCACCAAGATATTGGACCTTAATTTTATGAATTTTAGCATGAGCCAAATCCAAGGAATCAATAGATGTCAGACCAGATTTCTGTAACGCTTAGCAAAGTGCTACCAGATCTTGATGAACATTGTTGATAACTTCTAGACCAATATGAATTTGTGGATCTTATAATTTCTTCAGGTAGTACTTAGCGATTGGATCATTTGAAGTTTCCAGTTCTACCTTGAAATATTCTGTGAGGTTCTCATAATTCCTTATAATTGCATTCAGAGCAAAGTGCCTAGAGAGCCACCTCACTTCATTTAATTGCCAGAATACAATGGTATCATTATCTGAAGCGGCAGAAATTTCCTCAAAGCTGTGCTTCTTATTGGGTGACCCCTGAAGATGGTGAATACAAGAGGTTTCAATATCAGACATCAGTTTTATTTTTTCTCATGCATTAGTGATGCCCAAATCCTCTCTGTGTGCAACACAATGCTGCTTTGCTAGATGGAGTACTTTTCTTTGCAGTTGTGCAGTCACTCCATTCACTCTACCCAACATTACAGAAGCCCCATCACTAGTAACCATTTTTTGGATATCCATTTGGTGCTTTGAATAGTATTTTTTATTTCCGACACAACTGTAATGGCATCACAGACTGGAAGCTGGATAATACCACAAAACACTATTTTATATGAATCTGATCTGCTATGTGGAAATTTGAAATACAAGACCAAACACTTGCTAATTGAAATGTCTTTTGTTTCGTCAATTGCCAAGGTGTGGTAAGAGGCATTTCTTAGTTCCGACATGACTTCATCTTCAATCACACTGTTTATATTTTCTAAAAATTCAAATCCATAATTTTTGCTACGCCAAGACTCTGGGAGAGTTATGTATTTCGTCATGTGATTATTGATTTCCTGTATAGACAATATGGAATTGTTAATTTGAATGGCTAGAAGTACATTATCAATAAGTACCTTGACTTGGACGCTGTTCGAATGCTTTCGAACTTTACTTTCAGGATCCAAGGTCGACCGAGATTGAAACAACTGTACCAGGCCTTTCGGAGGCAGCAGTGGATTTTTATTCCACAACTTTTCCACAGACTCGATATGCACTTTAGGTGACAAATGCCTCTTCGAAAAGTCCAGTTTCCAACTTCCGTCAAACATTTTTCCAGTGGCAAAATCAACCTTTGCATTCATTTTCTTGCAGTATAAGCAAATCAGACCTTCGTCTTCGTTATACATGAAAATATCACCGAGTTTGGTCTGAATTGGATCATTATTATCCGGCGTTGCTGTAAGCACTCTTTCTGTCAACCATTTCTCCCTAAAGCAGTCGGCCGTACATTTTCTTTTCTTACTCCGTTGAATTTGCATTTTCACTTAAAACTTAAAGGGCAAGATATTTTATAGATTGTTTTTGTTTCTTGTAAAAAATAGCGGCTACAAATGGCGATGAATCATCGGCGATGAGAAAAATAAAATAGCTAATGATATCATTGAAAACAGCTCTAATAAAATCTTTTTAATCGAGTATGTAAACATACAAGGTCAAGTTAAGCTGGTTCCAGGACTATGTGACTCACATAATGTGAGTAATGTTTTCCGAGTTGCAACTTGCAAGTTAAGAGTGCAATTTATTGGCGTAGCATTGTCGACATTATAGGTAATTATGGATTTGGTTTAGAGTAAAGTTTTTCTGTATGCACAAGGCATCTTTCTTCATGCGTGCAGTATTTTTTTTAGTGTGCGCGCGCTCACGCGCACACCTTAGAGCGAACATTGGTTGTAATTGATTAGTACTCAAAAATTACAACACGATTCGATGTTTCCTGTAACGGAACATTAGTAAACAAATTTGATAAGTCTAAAGAAATCATAAATTCTACCTTCAGTAGAATTTTGAAGTTGCATATAGAATTTAGAAAATTGAAAGTATCCTAACAAGTAAAAATCTAAGAAATTAAATGTTTCAATATCATATCTATATATGTGGCTATACAATCTCCCCTTGTTAAACTGCCACCCTCGGAAACCGCCAAGAAATTTCTAGAACCGTTTTAAATAAAATTGAAAACCTCTTTAAACCGTCATTCCCTCGAATTCCGCAAACCACCAATACAAAACAGGAACATAAACCGTTAAACCGCCAATCTCAGTGTATTTTTCTGTCTCAAATTGGCATGTGTATCTAATATATTTGACTTATGTACTGTTTGCTAAAGATTTGTAAGATACTCTTTCAGAAAAAAATGTGGAGATCAATGAAATTAGAATTGGATATTAATGTTGTCAAATAGCTACTGAATTGATAGCTACACCATTACAAATTGCTGGATACATACTAGAATCATTCCTCGTGATAATACTGTAATTTCTTCCTCTACAGGACCTAATTGGCCAGAACTACAAGGTGTTTTGATGAAGCAGGAAATCCCAGATGAAATTGAAGAAATTGTTGGAGTTGATGAGACTGTACCAACGGAAAAAATGCTATCATCAGAGCTTATTTGGGCTTAGTTCAAGGTCGGTATATAATAAACTGTAGGATGTAGAGTTTTTTCAATATTTTTAGAAATTTTGTAATTTCTCTTTTAAAAAGGGATGCTGAAGACATTAACGCTGCTGAAGATTCAGACGGTAAAAGTTCAATGCTTATCCCAACTGCTAAGGATGCGAAACGATTCATGAATACAATTCTGACTTATTTAGAAAGTCAATCCTTGGTGGATGAAGAAGTTTATGCGGCTTTAAAGTTCTCAGCAGTTATTAATCGTTTGGCACTTACCAATTTACACCAGCCTTTTATCACAAACTATTTTAAACCCAAATAAACTGTATTGATTTAAAAGAAATACAAGATTTTCTGGTATATGTGGTTTTGAACTGTTGGTGATGAGAAAAGTCACTAAAAAGTAACACGACATTTGTGGGTTAAAATTGAAGACATAATTTAAAAGTTGGTTCAAGAACAAATCACTCATATTAATAAATTTTATAAAATGTCAGAAATAAGTAAAATTAATGGAGTTGATAATTGATTGAAACCTCGATAAGCCGCCAAATTATAGTAGTTCAAAGATGTTTCGTTAAACCGCAATTTTTTTCTGGAACCAAGTGTGGCGGCTTAACGAGGCGAGACTGTATTATAATGGGAAGTATGACGAATCATATAAAGAACTGATCTCTTTATATGAATTTTCTGAAGTCCATACAATTTGGCTGGTTAAGAACCAGGTACGTGTAAAAGCATTTTAAAAATAATTGGGGGAGGATGTCGTGTGAAGATCGTGATCCTTAAATTAATGTTCAAACGGAACTAAGCCAAGTTTTTAATTATTTTCCATTAATTTTACGCAATAGAAAATATAATTATCCATTTCACATAAATAAAGAAGTAAAAAAGCTAAAAATCAGTGATCTAAAAATGACGGAAAAGACATCGATATATATTATCACAACTTGTGATTCACGAGACATTTTGAAATGGCGTTCCTTTTATTAAGCACTTTTCATATACCTTCACTGTATTTCATCTTGTCAAGAATGGGCCATTTACTTTTGCCTATATCTCAGCATTTAGACCACATAGAAACTTCAAATTTTCACTGAA
>MQRK01251143.1:0-15265 GCA_001938485.1 Girardia tigrina
TGTTGTTCTTACCACACAACCAGTTGTCAAGAACCTTAGAATTTATTTATATTTTAATGTAGTAAAAAATTTGAAATTAAGAAAATATTTTTATAAAGCTGACGATCTAAAACTAAAAGGTGAATGCATTTTATCAGTCCTTTACTCCATATCAGTTCTTTACTTCCGTTTTTTGTTTTCGTCTTGATACAAACTAGTTTGCTTCCATCGCCGCAACGTCGACTGTAATGATCATTCCTTTTTACACAATCTCCTCTTAACTAGGACCCACATCGGTGTGAGATTTACATATTCGTATTCAGATAAAAAATTAGTCGAATTCGCAGGGCCCTGCAAATTAAACTCGAAATAAACTTGTCTCTATAATTCTTATCAATTCGGTAAGATAAATTTACCTCAATTTTTATTTGATTCATTCAATATAAATTTTATACAAAATCTATCCAGAAATCTTTTAGCAAAAATACTCTTGTTCTCTTGAACTTATATTTGGATTGCACAAACACCATAAATCCCCCCTATGGAGAAGGTGGTCATCCTTTTTATCGAGTATATTATGCCTTTGTAAAATAACAATGTTTATTCCTTCTTGACTCCATATAACAAGATCTTGGGAAGACCTTTGCCTTGGTCGCAATTAATTTTTTAATTATTTAAACTGATCTTTTGTTACTTTTATTTCACATTTTATTATTAGTTCACATCGAACATGAAATAAAATATCGAACACACAAATAAAAAAGTTTAATTGCAACACAAATAGGCCAAGTACCGAGAGATCTTCCGGGCCGACCCGTGGGTGCACGACGTGCACGCTTGGGCCCCCTACTTCTACCAGATTGCCTGGCATTACTTGCGCATGAATCTCGGCGAGACAGAACTCATCTCTTCGGCTGTGTCCACATTGCTAAAAGTAACACGAAAGATATATTTATTTCGATAACTGCGTCTACTGACAAATAATCAGTAGACGAGTTAGCGACACATTTTTGACTTATTTTTCC
Source organism: Girardia tigrina (assembly GCA_001938485.1). Classification (NCBI taxonomy): domain Eukaryota; kingdom Metazoa; phylum Platyhelminthes; order Tricladida; family Dugesiidae; genus Girardia; species Girardia tigrina. The sequence goes on from MQRK01251143.1 coordinate 1,005, forward strand.
CGTCTCAGGAGAGGACCGACTTCATCATGAACCACGCCGCGTTCGCCAATGAGCAGCTCAGTATGAAAGTTAAGTCAAGGTTTGTGTTTACTGGCAAGAGAAGTTTCTATTAATCGAATGTCGATCAGGATGGACGAGCTCGAGAAGCAAATATTCCGGCGGGCCAACGACACTCGACAGAACACCGAACGATGGCTCTTCGGAGTCAACTCGAAAATCGAACCGTTCTCGAATCTGCAGCGTCGAAAGCGGCCGCGTCCATCCGACGACTGATTGACTATAAAGAAATGATTTATAATTTTTGTTTAAATAAAGTGTTATTTATTTTCTTTATCGTCTTTTGTTGTTTGAATATCGATTTTATTTGCTGATTAAAACACAGAAATTGAATAGTGACAGTGAGAAATATCGATTTTTGTTAGCTCGTCGAGATAATCGACAACAACCAATCAGATCAACTTAAAATAAGCATACACACCGACGGCCAATGAGATTAAAGCGCGTCAATGTCCCAGCAAATATTCCGGCATGCATTGCTGTGTATTAAAAGTAGCAATTTTTAGCGGCGTATCATTCAGAATTTCGATACAGTGAGACTGGGAACGAGAAACCGGTCCGAATAGTAGCAGTTGAGAGTTATTAATGATCCATCGATTCAATAGTAATTATCAGACCAAGTTCAGTTCCAGCACGGTTTCGTAACAAAGTAACGATCGCTTATAACAAAAATTCGACGCTTTGCACAATGAAGTTAGAAACGTAAGTTATTCATTTGATTGTAATTTTCTAACTTGTTGACAAATGTATATATATTTAATATAATGATGGTTCAAATATTGATCATTTCTCGGATCTTTTTTCGCGACTCTCTTCGCGTTCTTCTCTTCTGTCGAATCTCGGGGATCTGAACCAGGGGAAATGTCTCCGAACACGTTCTTTCTTTGCGATATCGCCATCACTTTGCTGATCGGAATTCAAGCGACGACAACTCTAAATTAATCAAAACACTTAAAAGATTGGGATCATAAACATCGATCTCAGACAATTGGATCGACGATATCACGAAGATGCCATTTAATTCCTAATGCTCTCCTCGGTGTTTCATTCCTCCGTAATTGCCGGCACACAGCCGCCTCGTTTCTGCTCTCTTCTGTTTGCCCACATCTTGCACATGGGCAGATCTAGCTGCAGTCACATCAGAGAAAGTCTCCGAAAGTCATTTGTAATAAAATCTAGCCCAGTATTGGGTCAATTACGCCTCCCCAAACTGTATCATCATCACTGGACAATCTACCCAGTCCATCTTTACCGGGCCTGATTGCTGAATGTAGCGATATTTATTTATTTCCATTACATTTATACTGGAATGGCTGGGCCCGTGTAACAATTCCTCCGCGGAGATAAATCCCAGATCTAGACCACCTCAATATGTGAATCCTCATCGGTCGTGAACGGACTGATGTAGCAATCATACCGAATTGGCGACTGCGCTCCCATTGTTTATCATTGTGATTCATTCCATCTTTATTATTATTATCATCGTTATTGTTGTTTATAAAAATTTATATATTCTTAAATGATAATCATTATTATTTTATTATCGTCATCGTCGTCAATCTTTTCAGCATTGTCAGACCCGATTTGTCCCAACTCACCAGCGTGTTTCAACAGGGGTCCGAGTCAGCCAGTGCCATCGGGGGCGACCAGTCCATATCTCGGGCATCTTACATGTGTAGGAAATGTAAAGTTCATGGGAAACTCGTACCGGTAAAGAGACATAAAAGAAATTGCCTTTATCTTCATTGTAAATGCATCAAATGTCTTTTGGTTGATCAAGGAAGAAAGGTGAGGCGGAAGAAAATATAATTTTTATATTATAAATCATAGAGAAAGGAAACGAATCCATTTTAAAAGGTATTCACAGAAAATGGACGCGTTTCGTTTTTATTAAAATTAAATTTGCATCGGGATTAAAACGTTAAAATATATATCATATAATAGTGATAATAATTATAATAAATAATAATAATAATATGTAGTTAATGATAAACTGGCGGTGATGAGCTATCAACCTTCACTAGTATATAATAAATCATTTACCGGCCACCCACTTTTAATGATTTAGCACATAACCAGGGTGCCGAGCGGCGGTTAAATGAGTCCGATATCTGGTTCATGCATGTTGTGGAGGGCATAAATTAATAAATCTGCGGCGGATTTCATGCCGAGATGGTTGCGAGCTCGCCGCAGCGATGTGCCCGGACTCTAGTGACCACTTGCTATTATTCATTAAACTATCCTTCTTTCATCTTGTGTTTTCGTTTTTTGTTCATTGGTCAGATCGTTTAATTAATGTGCTATCATGACTCAGGTTGTGGCCAAACAAATCGCTTTGTATCGCGACCAGAGACATGTCGGGGCCGATGACCGACACAGCGACTCACAGGACCACAGGGTGGCCAGTTTTAAGGAATACCGATTGAGAGGTGTGGTCTCCGTGAAAAACAACTCGTCTGACAAGGATATCGGTATTGGGCCCCATTGTCGCAGATGCAGAAATCACAATGTCACAGTCATATGGAAGAACCACAAGAAATCCTGTCCTTATCGCCATTGCCCCTGTGATCCGTGTCGATTGATCAATGTCAGAAAGGACACTGAAAAGACCCTTCGAGATATGGTACGCTATTTAACTTTGGAATACTGCAGTATTTTTATTTATTATTTATTAATTAATTACATTACAATCAAATAATTATTTTTTGAATACTGTCAAGTTGTTGTCGCTATCCTTAAGATGATCGTTTAAGAGTCTCTCAACTTAAATGATACTAAACACTAATTAAAGTTTTGTTCTTGTTCATACTACAAAATGTTTTGAAGAATGGACCATAAAGGAAACAATGTCATTTAAAAAACTTTAAGGGTCCTTAAAAGGTTACTGATCAACTGTTTCTCGAGTGTCAATCTCAAATATGTTCTTTGTGACCAGTGGTTTAGTTTACTATGCAGGGTGGGCAGATCTGGTACGCATGAAACTATAATAAATAAATAAAAGGCATTTCAATTTATCAACGGTACATATGATTGCTTGGAATTGGTTTTGGACGAATAGCGAAAATTTCGCTTATTTATACCTTCACAGAAAGATCCTCGTCACTGAATTTTGAGTACTGATAACAGTACTTGAATATCCCTGGATTTCCGCACAATATTTTGCGATGGTCATTGTCTCTTTCACTGACTTTCTGTACCAATATTTGTTAGGATACATTTGCGAATCGTGACGAAGGATCCTTTTCAATCTTCTAATCTGCAGGTAAAGAGTTTCGACGTGTATTTGTGTCACATGTCTTGGAGATTAAGAGACATAACAAATATATTCTATGGTGTTCTTGCAGATCTACTGCCGACCAAAGCATTTTTGTTTCAATTCTGATCCATTATCTCGGAAATTGACAACCAATATTAAAATTTTGTTTCGAGTCGGTGCGAGATGATGCATACGCAGCTTAAAATTGCAATGGTATTCGCGTAGCAGTTATCGGCCCGTTTTGATGATGCTAAATGTACGTTTGGGTCGACAAATACTTTGCTATCTTTCATACGAAAAAAAATTAAAGAGCATCGTGTGTAAAATTGATAAATAAAAATATTTTATTTATTTTAATTTGACTTTATTTAAACTTTCAATGTGTCAGATCTTTTTGTCCCATACTCTTCATCTTCAATTAAATTCTTTTCAGAATCTCCCACCAGAAGAAGTCACAAAGAGTCTTCAGTATCCCAATTGTTTTATTATTTCTGTGAAGAGACGTATTCCCTTTCTATCTTATTCTTGTTGAATTATGATATTAAATCGGAAATAAATTGTATTATATGCGAAAGTAATTAACAATAACTCCACGAGTCTCGTTTATAGATCTTCTATCCTCCTCTGAAGAAGATAAGATTTTAAATTAACCCTTTCCAGCCCAAATTATTATTTTTGGAACATTGAATATCCGTTACAATGTTGATTTAAATTGCTAAGAAACAAGTGAGAATCGAGCTTTTTTGCATTCTAATATATGTAGTGTCATCTATTAGACTTTTTAGAAACTATTACTATGTGTAAAATTTAACTTGGGTAAAAGAGATTACTGTAATTTAATTTTTCAAATATGTTGCCATATGGCAACAATGGGCTGGAAAGGCTTAAGATGAGATACTACCAAGAACAGGATCTACATCTGGGATTCTTTGAATATCGAGAGACACAAAGTTTCTTTGAATACGGATGTCACATAGACATAAGCATGATAATATTTATTTCACATTACTCCAAGATCGATACTAAAACCGTTTTGACAGAGGGTCCAATGCTTGATCATCACCAATCGGAGGGTACAACATTTAAAATTTAAAACAAGTTTTAGCACCTCAAAGACCAAATGTTGAGTGATAAAATTATTTACGAAGGAGTTTTTCCACAACTCGAATCCTAAAAATGTTAATCTTTCAGTGTCACAAAGTGCGATAAGTAATAATTTCATTTCCGTATATGTTGATGTTGTAATTTGTGAACTAATTCAGTATAAAAGATTGATTAGTGGAAGAAGACTAAATAGTTTGTGTGCTCAATTATTGAGTTTCCTTAGACTATATCCGAATAAATAGGAATAAGTGGATTTTATAAAGAAAATACTTTTATTTTATATGTAGTACAAAATAATTCCGATACGAAGAATCAATTTAGACCTCTGGTCTTTTAGTCGAATCAACCTTGGCTTTGATATTAGTAATATTTCAAAATATCTTCTTTAAATTCTCAATTGCCAACGAGAATTCCAGTATAATTTCAATTGCAGCAATTAAACCATTTTTAAAATAAAGTTTTCATGTTTCTTTTATCTTTCAACTAAAACGGCTGAATGTAAATTTACATATTTGATCTTTCAAAATTAAAAAATAAATCTTTTGTGATAATTTGTTTCTGGTCTATATCACTTTCTTGTCACTTATTTTCCTCAAAAAGATTTATCTGCTTCCGAAATGTCTTCTTGGTTTGAGTCATTACGAGGATATATAAATAAAAATATAAATGTTTGATATAAATATTTAAAAAATGACGACAAGGAATTTTTAAAAAACAAAAAAATTTTCGTCCAAATATATTGTTATTGATTTCGACGGATCAACCGTCATCATCAGACTAAATTAACATTGATATACTCGTGTTTATATATCAAAGCAATGTTTATGTAATCATTATGTCATTTAAATCATGAAAATACTTTCAATAAAGTTGAAGAAGATGGTGTTTGGACATTGATTTTAGGATCAAAAATGCTTCACACATCACCCTCTCCCACCAATTATCAAATTGTGAACACAAAATCTTAAAATTACTTACATCAACTTTACTATTCAAACAGTTCTTCTTATGTTGAGCAATATTGCTATCACTTTTCCACCGATTATGTTCCTGAATCGGTTTACAGAGATGACGACAAGTCTCTCCTATGTATATGGCGTCGCACCCATTACATTTATATTGATAAACTAAACTGGAACATAACCCATTTGGAGTGATATATTTACTACTAAACAAACTTCCTATCTTGCATGATCTAGATAGAATTTTTAAATTTAATAAATTATTTTCATCATGTTTCAAAATAGAGTTTTTGAATTTCCTGAAACCCTCAGAGTAGGGAACAGTCAAAACAAAACCAATATTATCATAATTATTATTTATCTGATTTTTGTTTTTGTCGCTATTTATTGTATTTGATTTTTCATTTTCCGATTTAATTAATTTATCAACAGTTTCACGAGTTAATTTTTCAACTATCGATTTGGAATATCCATTTTTATGAAGCAAATTCATTAACTTATCAATACTTTCATTACATTTAGCGTACGTATCAATTGTTTGAAATAAATAAATTAAAGTTAGATGTGATATATGGAGTATTTCCCTACATAACTTAAGACTGTCCTAATTTTTTATCAAATATCAGTAATTGTTCTACTAGAATTAACATTAATATTACCTGGCGATGGTTACGAAATTATAATTTAGTGCCATATTCTGAGAGGCACAATCCCAAATCAGCATACCGAATACAACATGCAATAAACACCATTCGAAAAAATTTCCTTTCAAAGTAATATATTTTTTTATTTTATGTTTAGTTTTGTTTTAATTTTCACGAATTTTCAAAATTCCCAAATCTCTTTTTAGAAGTTAATGTAAACACAAATATGTTAATTAGAATATTAATAGGAATAAAATAAGTGCGGTATAAGTCTGGTTTAATGAATAAGTATAATTTTTTATGTTCTTTCATTGACGAACAATCTTCGGTCTATAAATATGTTGAGATCCGGTTTGCCTTGCTGGTATTTACTAACAAAATTCCAATTCGATGTGTTGTTGGAATATGCGTTGTTGGAACGAATAACATTCATATCTTGAGGTTTCACTGTATGTATAACAAAACAGTTTATTATTTTATGTATAAAAGAAATACGGATTTCTTTCTAATGCTGCGTATTTTCTTACGAATTACTCGGATTTGCCAGCAAAAGTATTAGTGGTACTAAAGTTCCAATGTTGTCATCCTTACGTGGTCGTTGTTTCTATATACGGTGTTATGGCTTGAGTTTATTTTTGAATGTGATCTATATTTTATAAGTAATAGGATATTGAATTGTAGACCTTTTATTCAAAAATTTCTTTTCTTAATTCTTTTATGGAACGAGTGGCATAGATTTGTTATCATCATTTTAATTTAGCAAATATGTTTGTTGGACCTCACATCTACCTATTATTCATAAAGAACCTCTTGAGATCAGAACCTCAAAAGTCGTAAATTAAAATACAATGAATGAAACAGGCCTTTTAACTACCTCTCTTTGTTTGATAGGTTCTCGGGCAATCTCGGTGTTGAGTTTTTCAAAGATATAAAAAGTAAAGTATTTATATATTTTAAGAACACTAATATAATCACCAATATTTTTATGAACATCACAACTCGAATTGCCTCCATGACGATTCTTCACAAAACTTTCGGAATTAGATATCGTTCTTGATTAATAAATTTAAATTCTATTTCTAAACCTCTAATTATTCGAACAGGTTTAAATTACAATCCTTACTAAAATATTTTAAAATTATTTTCATAAATATTTTATTTTCATTTTAATTACCTCATTCATACAATCAACTAATAAAATATTTTAATTCACTTTCAAATACTTAAAATATTTTGAATACAATATTATGATATATTTATTGATTAAAATGTACTAATTTAATTTCTAAGTTATTATTTACATTTCAAAATTGTCTGAATTATCCGACAGTTCAAAACATTCAAAATACTAATCTTTCATATTGGTGGGTGAGACACAATCCTAAAAAAATACAATCCTAAAACACCAATCGATAACTTTCTCAAAATAAATGGAAAGTTTAATAATATTTGTGTTTTATTAAAGATTAGCATATAGTTGTTCTCGGGCTTCTTATCACAGACCAAGTATGCGCGTCTTGTCCACGAATGGGATATAATAAGATAAGATTACCCATCTTTGTCGACCTTTCAGCCAGACGGTCATTTTCATTTTTCCTTTGACCTCCAAACAAATTTGCGAATTTCCAGATGAATAAATTTTCTCAAACTTTATATTTAGTTTTTTTAGGATTTTAACACTAGACTTATTCTGGGAGAATCCGAGACTGTAGGGATTTCATCCAAAACATATTTTATCTCTTGACATTAATTCGGCATCAATTAATGATATTATGTTCTCCCAAAATACATAATTCGTGATTATCCCTGATCCAGAGTAATGTTCCTCCTTGACTCATTTGAGTTACGTCTTTAGTGACATAATTATAATAACTATCCGTCAATTTGTGTCGTACCCGACGATATTTATTCTTCTTATCCCCTCTAAATTAAATCAGTAATCCAGTTTTATGATCACATGGATCATAAATTCCCGACCCACGAAATGCGTCTCCCATCGGGTGCGGCAAATAAGGGGGGATTAATTAAGCCAAGTATTTAAAAGGAGTCGGTTAATTTGCTACGAAAACATTTCGGCAAAATAAAAAACCGGTAATTAATTTATGCAGAAATTTTGAAAAGGAAACCTCCATAAAATTCAATGGGCCCTAATAACTTTATTGGCAAATAATAAAGCATTCCTCAAACTGGAATGGGGAACTTTTTCTGGGACGAAAACATTGCTCGATTTCTTTTCAACAAATGAGGAAAAGAAACGGAGGACACTTTTTACCGAGGGAAGAGTAACTGGGAATGAAAGTGGAAGAAAAAATTTTAATTGAGAGAATTATTTTTTAAAGGAGAAACAAATAACAATTAAAATAATTAAAATTCGTAATTTAATTCAGCAAATTGTTGCGGATGAATCAAATTGCTCTAGCCGATCGAAGAACTCCTATCACACCTACCCGGGCTACTCTCAGACCGCCGCCTCATCCAAGTCTCCCAACGCCGTCTACAACCCAATGATGGAAAAATCCAATTTCGATCTTTATCCGAGATCGTCGATCTCAAACTACTACAACTCGTCCCCAAGTCTTCTCGGGCCAGGCATCAATAGCACCTTCCAGAAACTCGTGTCAGCTACCTGTCCCGGCTCGACGGCAGGAGATTTGTCCCATCTGGCGAGTAAGAGTCTAGCTAATTTATTTGTTGTTTCTTGCGGCAGCAATTATCGGCCGCAAGTGTCCTCGAGAGAATGATGGAGCATGAAAATTATCCCTATAACAACAGTAGTAAACCGGTTTTATCAATATTACTATTTCCACTTATGTTACTCGATAACCGAGGCGTTACGAGTGCGCGTATTACAGAGGCAATTATTGTTGGGAAATTATTGCAATTCTGAGTGAATGAATGAATGATTGATAGATAATTATTACTCTTATTACGAGTGTGAGTAATGATAGATTTCTGTTCAGATATATCCTCCCAGTTCTCCAATACGGATTTGTTCACATCCAATTCAGACATTGGGGCCAATGCACCCTTCAAGTCTCTCGGAGGGGGCTTCATGATGAACAATCGCAACCAGCACAGTTATCAATCCTTAGACTACCACCCAGAGATGTGGACCTACTTTAACCCGACCCGTTCCACAGCGTTCTCCAGTTACGGCATGGCACCAGAATATTGCAACTCAAGTAAGTGTTACTATCGATCTGTAATCATCCAATCACAATCGAGAGCACTCTCAGTGATGTGCAATAATCGATGTATCACATAGATTCTATTTTATTGATGAATTATATACAGATGTAACCGTTTTTTATAACCATCGGTATTTATACATTCTCATAATTATAATAATAATTATTATTTATTTCACGTTATATAAATATAAATCGAATATCAAAAATATAAATAAATGTTAAAATTATAAAAAATAAATAAAAAATCGATATGATTTTGTCAAGTAGTATCAGCAAATATTTAGTTCTGTCGATTATTCCTTTCTTCATTCCTCCTTCCTCCTGAAATCGCAAGTCAGAGGAGTTCTGAACCTTCAAGATTGTCTTTACTCGTCGTCGGGGTCGTAATTGATTTACTCATTTTGTTGACATTCGTGATTCATTGAACAATTCATTCGGCTGTCCACGAAGTTCTTTCGGCTCTTACATCAAACAAACGATTCATTTTTAAAAGAAAACCACTTCAATTTATATTGACATTTTAGTTCGATTATCCTTTGCCATTTTTAAGTCTTTGTAATTCTTCTTCGGAAGTGCATTTTTTACATCCTTAAATACCAAAAGTAAATAGGGATACGAATTTGCAAGTCCCAACTGATTTAGATCACGATCTTTTGAGTTGAAATTCATCCACTTAACATGGTATCTAAATATCGAAAGGAATCATAGCTGCTTCTGACGGTCATCAACATTTGTTTTAGATAAATTTAAGTGCTAACCAATCTTGTGAGTTGTTTTGAGCTAGGTGTTTCCAATCAGGACTTGTAAGTGGTCCTAATCGACTTTATATTATCTACCCGAGCACCTCTTGAAAGGAGTCTTTAAGTGAACAATTTTCGAACCCATATTAACAGTATACAGGATGTATCTTTCTATCGGCTTCTACAGCAGTTCTAACTCTCTTAAATGAAAAAACAAATTTGTCGAGAACATTTTTTGTTATCTCTATCGTCCAAATAACGCCAAACACAACCTAACCGATCAGTTGATTTATTACCCTTGTGTTGGAGAATATCTTTAATTAAATCAGCTGAAAGAATCGATAAACCAAGTTCCTTGTTCAATCAGAATGGATATTCTAAATCTTTTCTTGAAACAAAACATTAAACATGTATTTCAAGAATATATGTTTCTTTGTAAAAATTAGTGGTTGTTGTGGCTTTAAAATGAAAAGGATGTTACTTGAAATTGGACGAAGTCGTCACAGTTGGCCAAAGACGATTAAAAGACACGACACCTAAATGTAATACGGTAAAGAAACAACATTTCTCGAAATATAACGCATAATTAGACATTAGGAAATGACTGAGGCCATGTGTTGGGACAACTTGCAGAATTTCCAGAACAAATCTGCATTGACTTTTAATTTATACCACCGATTAACGTAGATAAACGGCGTCCACATAAACCTCGGTTTTGAACAAATGATAGACCACTACAACTCGAGACTGAGCTTCAAACTTGTGTATCCGGATACTGCAACTTATGTAAGCGAAAGTCAAGCAAAAACTGGCTGTCGAGACAGAGACAACTGAGGACGATTGAGAGATTATAATTCTTCGTCCACGAGTACCAAAGACTACAGTATAAGAATAGTAGTACAATTTGTGTTTCAAGCGATTTGATTAAAGATGAATCAATAAAATGTTATATATCAGAGGTGAGTAAAATACGACCCACTAGATTATAAATCATTCGGCCCGCAGGAACGTACATAATACGATTATGTTAGACTTGTTCGATGAGAAGTCTCTTTATTTTCTGAAGCAGATCCGGTACATGTCCTTGTGGGACTGGGTTTTGTATTTTGGCTATCATAGGAGGCTGGGTACGATACTGCACAAGAAATAGGCCAAAGAAAATTATTAATTTTTACTATTAAAATGTCACTTTCAAAAGGAAATCTTTAAAGAAATTATTTATTCTCTTCCAAAAATATCCGCGCAAGTATTGACGTAGAAGATTATAATTCGTCTTTGTTTTCGGTAAGACGGACTAAGAAATGTGACAGAAAAGGTTGAAAAATTGGAATAGAAGGAACTCCATTGTCCCTCTCTAAAGTTTCTCAAATGAATATTTAAATATTACTTCGTATACGATGTTTAAATTTTAGAGTACATTCTATTTGAGAACTGTTTAGAATGGTATCAAAGAGATAGAATGGTATTGTTTAGAATGGTATTGTTTTGCGGGAAAGTTATATATCGTGGAGGCCCCGAATAGAGGGTGTATGAATATTTTATTTGATAGAGCGTACATCTTAACGAAAGATTGTACTTCTTCTAGTAGATAACAGAAAAAGAGGTACTGTACATATTAGACATAATATGCATATGTCTCCTAGCAATAAAGTTCTCAATGTGACCCTCTAGAAAATATATATACACTCCTTGCTTATGTGGGAAGACATACAAATATATGTATATTTAGAATATTTTCTGTTCATATAAAAATTACATAAATGTGTAAATTATTTAAATTATATGTGTGTGTATGTGTCGAGGAAAGCAATTTCTAGATGTCTTGGGAGACTCTCTTACAGCCTCCCTCTAGTACGGACCCTCTCTCTAACCCCCTTATTTCACCCATCGAAAATAGGTCTAAGAGTATTTCAATGTAAAAATATTTAAATTATTAAAATTAATTTTTGAGTCTTCATTAAATTCTTTTAACATAAAATAATATTTTATTTATAAATTTATATGAAATTCATTTTGACTACCGTAAATTGTTGGTTGTGAGATCTTCTGATGCTCAAAGAATCTTTATGGACAGATTTGTCGGATAGAGGGTGCGGTTAGACGACTGTGGTCTTAATGAATATTATGTCTGGCCGATATAAGTAATAAAAATTGATTGTTACAAGTTTCAAAATAATAATAATTAATTAAATCTCAATAGTTGTCAAATGATAGGTGATACTGGAGCGAAACAAGTGTCTCGGGTTACACAAGTGTCAGTGGCGGAGAGAGAGCGGAAAGAGTGCTCATTTATGGCACTGCACCGTTACCTGTTATCGGTTATCACTCGTTCATTGATTTATCGCGCCGCTCCCTATCATGTTTCAGATCGCCAGCTCATATTTTGATGACGAGGTGTCGAATGAATCCTCTCGTTACTCTCATTTCTTTGCCCAAACGCTGTCCTGTCCTTTAACGGTCATTCTTTCCTCGTTCTTCCTTCACACTCCAACAACCTCTCTTTGACTAATAAAGTAAATAGATGATAATAAAAAGAGACTGCCAGCAAGGGATAATCGATAAAAGAACCCACCATATTCCGTGTAGAAGGATCGAGTGTTTACATATCGGTCAATTATATCTCAGCTTTTCGATATACATATATCTATCATTATTAATTGTTTAATTTGTTTTACTCTCTCCAGCATATTCCTATCTGAATTCACTGGGTATGACAAACCACGAAACTTCACAGACCCCCCTGGTTCCAATGGCTGAACATTCAGATCAAGACGCGTCGTCAGGCTCCACTATGTACAGAAGTTTCACGGACTATTGTTACTAATTCCCTGTAAACTAACTAATTGTTGATCGACCAGCCAATGACAGTAGCGCTAGCGATAGCATCATCGTCATCATCATCAGCAGCAGTAACAACCACAGCCTCAACCTCCTGGTACTGCATCACCCTATCCCAACAACATCAAAGCCCTCTATGCCACACCAGCGGCTAATTATAACCCCAGGTAATTCAATCCCCGAAATTCCAATAAATTGTCAACAAGTCATTAATATTTCAGTAGCGCATCCCAGTTGGTGTGTCACAGTTGACTGGCGAACTCGCGCACCTCTCTGTCATGCCCCAGTACTCAGCCGGGTTCGTTACATTAGCCTCTCATCGATTCGTCTACATCCAGTTCCGAGCATTTTCATGCCTCAGAGATTCTTGCTGGTGTCATCATTACTATTGTCTGTGTGGGAACGCTGGCTTACTGTAGCATACGCTCTCGGCCCTGTGTGTCTGTGTGTGTGTCTCTGTGTCTGTGCGTGTATGTATTGCGTGTGTGTGCGCGTCTACTCACTCATTATCAGCAACACAGTCGAGTGATAAATGAAACCAAACATTTATTAATATCAATTATTATTGTTATAATGAATACAAACTATTATTTATTATCATTATAATTATTAATTATTATTAATACATTATTACTACAGTTAATTTATATCTGTGGATATGTTGCAATCAAATCGGATTGTAGGGCTGCTCGGCCTTGTTTCTCCACACCGTCTTGTACATCGTGAACTTCACTCCATCGACGAACAGAAATGGCAGAGCGACCCAGAATCCTCTGTTGGGGATCAGGTCGAGCCCGGTCTCCACGTGCCGATAGAACTTCTGGAATAGCATCCCGATCACGAAGTAGAGGAACAAGCCAACGAAGAATATGATCAGCAAAACGTCCCCAACACTGATACCGGGTTTAGAGTCTGGAAGAGGCGACAGACACAAGAATTTCGATCTGATTGTAAAGTAGATAGTGTATTGGGGATCTTCTTTGTTGAATACCATGGTACCATCAGTGTTCTGGTCACAGACCAAGCTGATCGTGGATGTACATGGGCTATTTGATGTAGCAGTGTATTGGACCGATATATCAGAGCCAGTGGTGATGAATTTGGCGGTGTTCAAGTCTCCAGCATTGAAATGATAGTTTTGTTTGCAAATAACAGAGTTGTCAGAACCTCCACAGAAACTTGTTTGACAAAGACTGTACTGCCATGTGTTACCAATTTGATCAGTGAAAAGAAAAGCATTACCCTTATTAACTTTGCTCAAGTCAAGACCGTTTCCGTCAGATCGAGAACATGTACATGGAGTGACAGTCTTACATTCATTGGAAGAGTCAGACGAAACGAACCCGATAGAGAGGAAGAAGAGAATAACGATGAGTTGAGAGATGGTCATAATAATGGAATAATGAGCATCTGATCTCGTGACCGGATAACTCGGTCAAGGATCACGAGCACTCGTGACCAGATCAAAT
>MQRK01251144.1:0-11979 GCA_001938485.1 Girardia tigrina
TTGCTTAATTAGTATTTATTTATCAATACTTCAATTTTATAGTGCTCATAATCCTGTTCAAAAATCTTATTAAAATTTACTAAAAATATGAAGAAAATTCATAAGGCTGAATTCAACTTATTTTCGATAGTACCTACTCGCACTTTTACGACATCGACATCAAAGATAATTTAGCCTCCTGTAAAATGTGTCGTGCAAAATTCGAATACAACTATCGAAAAACTGGCACCTGAGGTCTATAACAGCATCTAGATAGCAAATACCCATAAGTGTCCCATACAAAAGAAACAAATAAAGCGATAAAAAACCAGCTGACTCTTGATTGACTGAAATTTTCCTCTCCACCTAAGAACTGTCGCATTTTCAGTATCATTTTTAAGACCTTCAAATAATCATTAAGTCTTCATTTTATCTTTATTTTACAATTTAATGTGAAAATTCTTTAAATTATTACATTATTCATTCTATTTATATAAGTTAAAAAAAATTTTAATATCTTTTATCACATAATTATAATTATTTTAAAACATTTCATTTTAAAATTGCAAATATTTTATAAAGTATATAAATACATACCTTGTTAGTTGTATTTAAATATAAGTTTAAAAAATTTGATTTAAAATTTCAAATACTTTTAAATTTATGATAATTTAGAATTTCTTTTTAAAACTTTTTTTATAACATAAATAATATTATTTAAAAAAAATTGATTTAAATTGTATATTTTTTATTTTATTAAATATATTCTATAAAATTGTAAAGTAACATAAGATAAAAAAGTTAATTTAAAAAGTTTACGACAAAAATTCAAATTACGGTTCTATTTGAATAATAAATTGTAAAAATATTAAGAATTATTTAATCTAATTATTTTTAAATAATATTAATTTTAAAATTAAATAAATATTGTTTTTGAAAATAAATAATTGAGATTAACGTAAAAGACGTTTAAAATTAAAATTGATAATAATTAGTTTCAGTGATTTAAAATTATTGATTCTTATGATTTTTGAACAAAATGTTTTTACAGTTACTTATTATTATTATTGTATTTTAATTTGTGTTTAAATATATTTAGTGAAAATAGTAAATTTTTCTTTCTCTTAATATTTTTATACTTACTTAATTTACGATAAACATCAAATTAACGTTTTGTTTATTAAAAATATATTAACTGAATAATGATAAATTAATTACATTATCTATAAATTATATTACATTTGTTTTAAAGTAACCTTATTTTCCCAATGGAATTTGTTGATAAATATTTTAATTATTATTATAGAATTGCGACATGATTTTCGACATTATTACTTTTTTATTATCTTAAATATCTAGTTACACTTTAACATATCGTTCTGTTAACATTCAGAACATAAAATAAACTTCAAATATAGATAGTTTGTTTAGATGAGTTAGTTTTACATTTTGATTTCAATAATGCATTGTGTTTAAGAAAGGTTTCGTTGCATAATACTAAACAGTATAAATAATGCATTGGGTTTAAGAACAGTTTCGTTGTGTATTACTAAACATTACATATTTTATATTTCCAATAATGTTATTAAATAATTATTAAAAAAATTCATTAACCGTCTGACCGGATATTAAGCTATTTACACGTGCAGCATCTACTGGTATAATTATACAGATACCGTGATTTGCACGTGCTCACATTTATTTATGTTTTTTTATGTTGCTATCCAACTATTTGCCCGTTCAAGCTGTCTTTCTGTAGTAAACAAAGTCGATCCTGAGTTGCCGTGCAAACATGCGAGTTGATAAAATGCGCATGCTTTAAAACCTAGCGACCGTTTTCAACAAGGGTGTCACAATTTGGAGTATACCTGTATCTCAGTGTCTAGCTAGATGTCTGAATACTCGTACTAGCATTGGTGAGCAAAGTGTTTCTCTGGATTATAAACATTTAGTTTGTGTTGCAAGTGTTATTTTTACTGTTATAATAAATAGATTTATTTATTTGAAATGCGATCAAAGGTAGGTAAACAAATGTCAACATTTCAGTTTTTATAACGTATAATTTTGAAATCTAAACTGTTTTCTGTTTTTCTGAACAATTTCTATAAATTAATGACTTAAATTAATGTTATAAAATTGTTAACAGAATAAATATTGATTCAGAGATCGCTCTTATTAATTTTTTGGATATAATTCGACAGAAATAGACCATGATAAAGTTTATATTAGAAAAAGGTCTCATATTGTCCACTCCAAGAAGGAAAAATGCAGTAAATAACAATACAGGTACCGAAATAGGAACATTTTAAGTGATATATATTTAAAGGTGTACCATGAGCGACAAAAAGAAACACAATATCTGCCTTACTGCTACCAAAAATTCTTAATTTTTCAAATCCCACATTTCCCCATGTCGAATTTTGATTTTGACCTACCAATTTACCAGAGGCAGGTACACTTACCAACATCTGATAAATGACACAAAATAAAAACGTTAAAAGGCTTCCAGTGACTGGCTCTCGTATTGACGTGACTTTACATGTAGTTGGTATGATAAACATATTAAGAAAATAAACCTTGGTGGGCCTGGTTTCGTCACTCAATTGACGAAACAGAAATTGGAAACTGAAAATACAATACAGACAAGTTTGTCCAAGGACAATGGGTTCTGAGGATGATCGAAGTACCGTCGGGTGACGACTTGAACGAGTTTGCGATCTACAATTGAAGATTTGTCCGACAATTGTATAGATGCAGCAACATTACTCACACTGATTTAGTAATGAAGTATTATTAAAATCATGATAAAATATTATATTTTTCATTTCAGAAACATGTTGAAATTGGGTCCACCATATGGAGTGATCAGTGGGGAGGGTACTACGAATTGTCAGAAATAGATTTCGTGCACCAAACTGTAAATCACCCCTGTGAATTTGTTCATTCATGAATCAGATAAGAGTGCAAACAGTACATTTGGTCACAATGAAGAACCTTGAAAATGGAGTTTGGTGTATGACACAAAATCAGGACTTGTGGCCAATCTAAGCGAATTCATATGGAGAAGTTATGTTTTTGTGATTGGTAAATGATATTTTTGTGAGTTGAAGTTTATGATCTTTCGATTACATTTGGTATTGAATCGGATTAATAAATTTGTTCTGTATAGATCAAAATATATTTTTTGAGCGAACGAATTGTGAATTTTTTCCTTGAATTTTAATGAATTTTGACATTTGAAATAAAAATAACAAAAAGAAAATTCTAAAAAGACTTCATTAAAATGTATTCAATCAAATATGAAAGTAACTCTTTTTACATCAAATCCTTATTTACAATGGGTCCAACACACTGAAACTGAGGCTGAAATCCAACAGCTACCACTGTCCGGTGTTCGAGGGAACTCGGATATCGGGCGGATTAGTCAGCATTATAATAATAATTGGTTAATATCATATAATTATATTTAGCTAGTAAGCACTGCATGGCATTATTACAGTAATTATTATGATATCATCTTTAAATCATCACGCAATTCATTATCAAAACATAGTAAATATTTGTAACTACGCAAGAAAAATCCATTCCTTAGACAAAATTCACAATTTATTCCATTTCTCTTATACATTTGTCTTATCAATAAAAACAAAAATCGTTTATTCAAAATTTTATTTGCACTAAAAATTCCATTTTCCATTCGCACAAAATCCGATTTCTAAAACACAGAATTTTTGTTTGAATTGAATTAACATTTTATTAAGTTGACAAAAACTCAAATGGCTTTTTTTAATTTTTATTTTTCTCAAATTTTGTTTTTACACATTTTTTTCCAAACTGATAACGATTTTTTTGGAAATTGTGACATCTTTAACAAACAAAAACACACACTGGGAACTCACACCCATTCACATACATCATTTTTTATCCTTTCCATTTTCTTTATTTACTTACATATAATTGGTGCATTCAAATTTCATCTAAACAAAGCTACTCGCACACCCTGAGAAATTTATTTCAGACACAAATCACTAAGCACAAATTCAACTCAATTATCCAACACACAAAAAAAAACAAACGGTTGTTATTAAATAAATAACTCGGTAACTGAAATCGAATTATTTTCAAATTATTAAATCAAATTTTTATTTTAATTTCTTTACTTATGTTCAGGATTCAATTATTATTATTAAAGTTTTAGTTTTTATTTAAATTATATCCTTATTTGTATCATCGAAAATTTCGAAAATAACTGAATATATAAATTTGCGAAATGAAATCAGATCGAATAAAATGAATATTAATAAACTGTGTATTTTTAGATTTGATATCAACCATTATCGATTGATAAAACCATTTCTGTAAAAAAAGGAGTTTTATTAATAGGTTTTTTTTTATTTGATATTATAGAGAGTTCTTTTTTGAGTTTGATTTTTATTTGAATTTTTTGTGAAGAGTATTTTTTGGCTTATTCGAATTCTTGAAATTTCGCAGATTGTTGGATTGGATTTAGTTGGAATATAAAGATTTCAGAGTCGTTCATTTGAGTGGATATTTTTATTAAAAAAAATAACACTGACAATCTACCGATTTTTGAACGGAATCTTTTCTTTTGATTGGAAACACTAGTCAAAGAATCAATGATGATTTATTATTTCGAACGAGCCCAGCAAATAATGCTTCCATTGACCAGTTTCGAACAACTTATTTAATTATTTTTTTGAAGTTATTCAATTATTTTCTAAAATATTTATTTCATTTTATTTAGTTTGATTATTAAAATGTTATCTCGGCAAATGTTCGGTCAATACTTTTACTTTCCGCTCCAATCATTATACGATTAATATTATAATAATAAAATATTATGTAATAATTATTACATCATCGAAGCTATAACATTATATTTTGTATATTATGATTATTTATAGAGCATATTGTTTCTTGTCAACCATCCATAATTAATAATAATTATTTATATTTCATCATCTCAGTTTTTATTATATATTATATACAGTAATATATTTTTTGCATCTTATTTATTTTTTATTATATATAATCAAGCTATATCTTCATTACTGATTTCATTATAGAATAAATTTTTCAATCAGAATTTCACTTTTGTCGTCAATTCGATATTTAAAAAGATTTTATAATTAAAATAGAAGCCTTGTCCCATTAAAACAATGTAAAATAATTCCACCGATACAAATTCGTTAACCACATCAAGCTATTAACAATACCTAATTTATTCATTTTGTAAATGTTATGATTTATTTTGAATAATATTTTAAATTTATTAAAATAATATAAATTTTAATTACCGGCCGATTTCAATATCGAATAAAGTAACTTAATTTATTATCATTAAAATTATTCTCTTAACCTCTTTCTGTTACTGTGATCATCAAAAGTGTATCATCGTTTGTATATATTTTTTGCTTTCGTTATTATTGTTATTTACGTAATTAGAGTTAATACATCTATCATATTTAGTATTCTTTTTAAATCATTAATTTACGTTAAATATGTTTACTGATTATTGTTAAAAATCAGTCAGCTTACGTTAATACCAGCATTACCGAAATAAATGTCAGTTCAGTGCATCGAATTATGACAGAGAATCTAAATCTCAGATGCGTCTATACTCGATGGCTAGGTATGTGTCAGTTAACTTAAGACCATAAACGGTAGGTAGTTGAAGAAGCAAGACGTCTATTTCAGAATTGGACAAGGGGTATCATTGTTGTCGACGAAAAGTGAGTTTACGCTGAAATTGTACCTTGTCGACAAATAATTTCGTTTGGGTGGTGCAGGCGATGATATTGGTTTAGAAACACGAAGAATAATATCGAACAAAATTTTTTCCATAATCTTGGCTTGCAGATTTTATGGTGATTTCTGATTATTACGACTAATGCAATTATGAATGGTAAATAACAAATCGACAATTTCAAGTGTTATCGCGGGAAACAATTAATTAAATTTAAAAAAAATAAAAAGTTCGTGAAAAACAAAAAAAAAGAAAACAATAAAAAGTTTTTTAGATTCTTGAGCTCAATCAGACACTTAAAGATCAGTGATATTTGGATTTCTTGCAGTCTATTTTGAATATTGCTCGACCAGACCACTTGGAATTGATGCATTAAAATGCTTGTACTGAGACGGCTGTCACGAACCAGAGATTTGTGAGTGAAATTACAATTTGAATACATATAAATACAACTCTGAATAAATGTCAATACAATTTTAAATAATTACTTAAGATAGAGATTAAATACCAGATACTTGAGTTTAAAAAATTGGATAAAAGTAATTTAGAGCTAGAATATATTGTTTTTATGTAATTGGTAATTACATAATGTAATTACAATGTAATTTTTTTAAATTACATATATTTTTACATATTTTTTTTAAATTACAATGTAACTTTTTATAAAACCATTATCAAAACTTAATTAATCTTTGTAGTGTTTTAATAATACAAATGATTTATCGCGTTCTTTAAATTTATCTCCGATATATTTCATCCAAACAATGAAGAACCGAGATCAATCGATTATTCGAGTGAAGAATCGACCAAACGCTAAAGTCAAATCGATGGGTCAAATGACCCGCTTCCATTCGCCGCGAATTCCGCGAAAAGGTTTGCGTATTTAACGAACGGCGGTCCGATAATCGGGATGAAGTTGTTGTCCGATTGCTGCTCGTCGACATCGATCACTTCTTCCTCGATCAATTGCGTCACGTCCGATTTGTCACAAATGACCGAACCACGATCCTTCATCTTCTGGACCACAGTGCGTGCAGGTGTGGTGGCGACCCTTCGAAAGTTCAAACGCCACCAAAATATGGTAAGCCTTATCGATAGGCGAACGAATCTCCCCGTTTCACTTTTTAATATGCAACCTCAACAGTATTCAATCCCGGGATCCCAGATATATTAGTTGTCAGCGTAAGAAAATTTTAAACAATTGAACTATTTATGTAAATATAAAAATATGCAAGTTTCACATATAATTAATTTAATGTAAATATTTTAAAAACCTAAAAAAATAATAACTTTGTTTAAATAAACAATTTTGAAATTTGTAACGTTTGTGTGAAATTATTGATGACTGTTTGAAACTAACGAATTTTGATTAAAAATATCATTTATTCGATTTTCGTTTGTCGCCATTGTATCACCACATTTTATTCATGACCAATCCAATAACACTTGTTGCTTGGGTGTTGTCGTCTTGAACCCATCAAATGGTGTCAGAAGAAAATTCTGAGATTTTGAAAATCTAACAATTTCAAAATCAATCGAAATTCCCAACTCCAAAATCAATGCAAATATCAGAAAAAACAATTTAGAAACAACATTTATTACAATATTTTTATGAGTTTTTTATTTTAATAATGAATTGCTATAAAAGGTTTTTAAAATATATCGTTTGTTTTTATTTTGACTTATTTTCTTGGAGAATATTATACTAATCCTAATGTATAACATTTAAATTAACATGTTTTTATCGTTCTTTTGAAAATTTAGTAGTGTCTGGGGTTTATATTAGTAAACCTGATCAATTTATATTAGTGCTAAAATAATAAAAGTTTTATCCTTTAACAGCGTTTAAATTTTCATTGTTTTGCATAGTTTATCTGTTTGAATTTTAGTTTTCTTGGCAAAAATATTTTGAAAGATGTAAAGCTAATTAAAATAAAATCTACGACATTTTATTTCAGTAAAATTGTTAATTAAATATAACCATGATTGTAATTTTAAATTAAATTTAACCACTAGGATGAAAGACTCAACCAAACGATGAAATTGAGAAAATCCAATAATTAAGAATGATAATGTCAGTCGTTGGAAGGCGGAATTCGGGTCGCGGGGAGGAACAAAAACCAATCTCACCAGTTCGCGATCCCCAAAATTCTCGCAGTACATCGACATCTCCAATCACCGATACCGCGATGCAATCCACATGACAAGACTCGACCAAACGAGAGCACGTATGGCCGCCGAGAAAAAAAGGCCAATATTCTCAAACTGAAACATTTCGGAATTTTTCGAAGAATTTAGGTTTTGTGAATAAACATCATCAAATTGTTTCCATTTTAAAAATACTCCGAGGAATATTGAGGATGAATTTGACGACATTTAGACTATCGACATAACCACCAGAACAAAAATGCGAAGCGAGAAGCAAAGACTTTAAGTTTTGAATTTTCAAACAGTCACTCTGATAATGACTAGTTAACGGTTGACAATTCGTCCTCTTTCCACTGCCAGATCCACCAAGAATCAGCAGTCCACACATCTGTGCATAATTTCTGATGTTTATACAATGGAGAATCGTATGGAAAATTATTATATACATTTGGATACACTTTTATTATTTAACAATTTTTCGTCAAACAAATTTGTTTTTTCTAGATTTGAACTTTCAATTCTTTCACGAAGAATATTTTTACTTTTCACCTAATGAGCCAGATCACTAATTGGATACTTAAAATACTGTTATAAGAAATTCAAATCTGAACATAAGTATTTGCAATCTTTATTAATTTACCAAAGAACTTCATTGTCTTTAAAATATTCTACTCAATGACTTTTCTGGTCACATTTAAAAGGATGATCCTCTTTAGTAGAACTAAAACCAGTTTGAAATACGAATTCTTTTATATGATTTTCGTAATGAGAGCGAGTGTTATCTAAATAAGAATTCCACTTTAATGTATTTAAATGCAGCATATTCAAAAGAATTTTCCAAACTTTTGGTCGAAATTCATCAAAACAACCATTAATACATAACTTCTTAAGTTTTACAATATCAATTGTTTCCAAGGAAAATATTAAATTAAAACTTCCGAATCTAGAGCATTAAGACATTCAAAAAATCTTTATTTTCAAAATCATT
This sequence comes from Girardia tigrina, assembly GCA_001938485.1. Taxonomy (NCBI): domain Eukaryota; kingdom Metazoa; phylum Platyhelminthes; order Tricladida; family Dugesiidae; genus Girardia; species Girardia tigrina. The sequence continues at coordinate 8,883 of MQRK01251144.1, forward strand.
TAGTTTTTAATTTTTTTCACCCAGCACATTATTTTATTGATTTGACTAAACAAAAATCGATCAAAATGTGATTAACCATTCATTCAAATAAAATATTCGGCCCACAACAAATCAACCCAAAATGTTGCCGTACAAATTATCATACCAGTGATCGATTCAAACGATACATTTGAGAACAAATCAATATTTAATATTTTATTTTTTGGCTACAGTGGCTTTTTATCATTTTTTTAATCATTTATTTAATTTTTATCAATTGTTTTTAAACAAATTCACAGATTATAAAAAAATATCATATAGATGATTCAAAAAATTTCATACATATTGATCAAATCCATCTTTCAATTTTTTTGATTAATTTGAGATTTAGGTATGTCAAAGTTAAAACTTGAAAATAAATACTTATTTGTTCAAGTATTGTTGATTTAATTTTATTTCTATTCTTCTGATTTAAATGTCGAATAATTTTTTGTCGGATGATTTTCATTGTGATTTAAACATTTATCAGCAGATATAATTTTTGAACAATTAATCGAACATTTATCAGCAGATATAATTTTTGAACAAATAATTTTTTATGATTTTTCCTGAATCGTTCTTTTTGATATTTATTTTGATATTTTCACCGTTTATGTCTATGCTGATGAAATTCGTTTTGGTTTTCTATTTCGAACGTTTCTTTTTCTTCATTTTTTCAATATAATCGAAATTGAGAAAAATTTATCAAGATTGTACTGATATATTTCGATCAATTTAAATTTTCATATTGAAACTTCATACATTTTCAAAAATTTCTTCCCTACCCCAGGGTAGGCCAAAAGGCAAGATCATAACTCAATCCCGCTCTCATCAAACAATCAACAAACAACCACACCACTACCATATTTAATATGACATTATGCCCCACGTCTACTCACTTGTAATCATTCATGATTCATTAAAGAATCATCCTTTTTTAACAATTTCCAAATTCAAACCACACACATTCAAAAAATAAAACTTTAATTAAAAATTGCTGCATTAAATTAAAATATCTAATTACAATCCGAAGCTAGACCAGCTTTCAAAAGATATTCAAACGCAAAAGTCACATTAAATGTGGTACAGTCAATCATGTATCGCATTATATTAAAATTTTAAGAATTTTAATTGTTCCAGATTGATAAGAAAAAAATATTTTTTATATTTTTATATTTTTTATTTTTTTTATAATGGAATTTAAAAATATATGTATTTATATATTGTTTTTTGTAAAAAAATTTAATACTATTTATTGTGATCTGGAAACTCCGAAAAGAAAATTTTGTTTGAATAAGATAGTTGTAAACGAAGTGAAATTTAAATGTTGTTCAAATAAAACGATATTTGAATTGTTAGTTGATTGATTTGGATAGAGTTTGAATTGAAGTGAATTTTTATTTACTTATTGTTTATCGGCGCATGAATATTTTATAAATGATTTTTAAATAAAATGTTAAAATTAATTTAGTACTTTATTCTTTTATAAAAGAAAATCTTTTGAAAAGGGTGTTATTTTATTGCGTTCTAAAATCCGAAAAAGTTCGCCACCCCTGTTTCAAAGGTAATGTATTATTGTAAATGTTCCACAGGAATACATGTTTAAGTTTAGTGTTCCCAACTTCAAAAAGATTGAGAACCACGGTTTTTAATTTGATTTTTTTAATTTATTTGTATGTATTGATTTGATAATAATTTCATTTAAAATTGCCATTTAAAATTAATTTGATTTTTTTAATTTATTTGTATGTATTGATTTGATAATAATTTCATTTAAAATTGCCATAAAAACAAAAAATTGTTGAGAAAAAATAAAGAATTGATAGATCATTTTGTTTGGATTAATTGATTAGATAACAATTGCATGATAAAATGACGATGTGATGAGATGTCATGTGATGAGTTGACGTGAGTTGAAATGTCAGGATATGGAAAATGTATATATCTAGAAGTTATAAGATTTCCCCAAGTGGCACTATTTTAAGTTTTGTGATTACGTAATATCTATTGAAAGTCTTGAAAAGGGAAAACAATCTCATGTCAACAAAAATAATCATTTTTGATCAAAATGAATTAGACAGATAAAAACTATTTATCTTGACAAAGATAATTGCGATTTGTAATCACTAGCTCAATTCATCAGAATTTTCACATGAAAAGTTACATTATATATTTTATGTATCATAATGATGTTTCTTCTAACCATAAGGTTAAGTGATATGACACCATACAATTATTTACTTAAGTTAATTATAAATATTTCATTCGATTAAAAATTAAAATTAATTATAATTATTTTTAAAATTAACATTTGAAGTAAAATTATTAATATAAATAAAATCAAATTTTATAATTTTAAATAATGATGGAATCATGTGTTTAAATAACCGAATAATAAATGATCATTAATTATGCAATTTAGAATTACCAGCAACGATTAAAACACTCTTGAGAGTTGTGACAACAATTCTAGTTGTTATAGTAAAAAATATTTTAGTAGTAATATTGCTTCTCTTTACATACATGTTCGAAAGATATTAACACCGAATAAATTTTTCCTTGTCAGAAAAATAAAAAATGCGTTGCTTGAAAGTATTTTATATTAACTAAATAAATTCTATGCGAATGTATATTTTGGCCTCAATAAATCGCACTTTACTGATGATGCAAAAAAACATATATATCGTTAGCGCAGATGTATTTAATGTCTAAAAAATATATTTTTTAGTATGCTGTTATGATATATGTTATGTTGTTTTATTTATGTCATTCACTTTATGCAGAAACATTGTTGTTGATAAATCCTTATTATCCTCATTTAAAAAAAATCGATCATATAACAGGAGCGGCATTGTTTTCATAAACAATGTTTTACGTTCGATTCATTGAATTAATTTTATGTTTGAATATTGTTGTAAATTGGAGTGCAAATAACGGTTGAATAAAACTGTTCAAAATTGAAACAGGGTTTTGGTGGTCCTCCATGTATTGATTAGCTCTTTTGTATATATATACAGGGTGTCCCAAAAATATGTATACACATTAAAAAGTTAAGCCTGCATGCCATTCCTATGATAGG
>MQRK01251144.1:30797-41683 GCA_001938485.1 Girardia tigrina
AGAGCATTTTTGAGATGCAGAGATGCTAAAATCTCAAAATGTCAGGCAGAAGAAGCCTACATAAAAAATTTCAGAACGATCGGATGAGTGGAAGTGGTCTAAAAAAGCGTGTGAAAAGTAAAACATCACAAACAAACAGACAGACAGACAGAACCCAAAGCAAGTTAAGAAAAACGTGGTAAAAAGACAAGTTCCATTTGTTTTAATCTTCCTATTTTATCTATTAAAAGATCGCCTATATCCCAAAATACATATGAAATTTTTTTCAATAAATTAAATCGCTATTTTTCATTTAATTCAAAGAAATTATTTTTATTTATTTGTAAACACGAAAAAATTATACAATTGTTATTTATTTCCAAATATTTTTATGCAAGAAAAATTTTATTTTTTCAATTTTTCAAATCTTTTTAGTTAAAATAAAATTTATTTTCACAAAATAAAAAATACTGTTTTTCTTTAGGTTTAAACGAAAATAAATTTCGTAATTTTTTGGAAATTTTAAAATTTTTTTATGATTTTTTTTAGTTACGAAAAATTAAATTTTTTATTTTTTTTCAATTTAAAAAAATAAATTAAAATTTCTTTAAATAAACAAATTTTTCAACGAGAAAATCTCTATTTTTTCTTCAATTTTTTAAACGAATATTTTCAAAACGATTCGATAATTACAAAAATAATTATAATTTTTATTTTATTTTCAATTTCCAATAGTAAATATATTTTCAAACCGAATATTTCTTTTAAGAAATGTTTTTTTATTTTTTTTCAAATATTCTTCAATTATACAATTTGAAAAATATTTAAATGATTAAATTTTATATTTTTTAAATTATACGATTAATTCATTTATAAATAATAAGAAATTATTTTTTATTCTCTGCTCACTGGGAAATCAGATGATGCGCTCATTGATCGTCGAAATATTTTCAGTTTTATCAAATTTTATAAAAGAATTAATTTCAAAATATTGTTTTATAATTATTAAAATATTTCCACAAAAATTATTAGTTATTTGTTGTTTGAAATACATTTTTCTATTTTCTCACATTATTTACAGATTTTTAAATTTATGAATTAAATTGTGATTACTTATGAAATTAATTTGTGACTGTTTAATAATTATTTGTGTATAGTTATATAAGTTAAATTTTATATAAGCAAAAATAATAAAACAACAAAATAATAAAAGCATACCTGGGAAAAAAATTCGAACGGCTGCCGCGATCGATAATTTAAAACAAATATTTTACCTTTAAACAAAATGGTTTCCAGGCATTGCCTCTATTTTAATATTAATTGTTAGGATTTTGGAATCTTACATAAATTTTTATATACAACGAAATGATTATATTTTAAAATATTTCATACATTAAAATATAGCAGATGGAATTCTAGAATAAAAAAATGTTTTTTTAATTTAAACATTTTAAAATTGAGGTCGAAAATGTTTCAAATGAAATTTACAAATGATAATTTTATTATTGAAACATCCGTAAAAAGTTAATATTTATTGAAATGATATTTTATTATAATATAAAATCTTTTAAATTTATTTATGATGCTTTATATATCTGTATAAATAGTTTGTGCAACAGAAAAAATTGGTTGAAAAATATATTATATTAATAAAATTTTGAATAGTGTCTATTTCGAATTAATCAATTTGTGATCGAAAAATAAAAGATCAAATGATTATACATCGTGTATCAAAAAAAACAATACAGTGAAAAAATAATAACTTGTATTTTTATTGGTGAAACACGATGCTCTGTGAAATGTCTATGATTTTCCATACATTTTTCGAGACGGTGAATGACACAGCGATGAGAGGCTGAGTGTCACAAAAATCAGGTGTTGTACGCATTTCATTAAATGAACGATAAATGCAAGCTCATAACTGTTCTGTGTTGTTGGGTATTTAATGAATTAACTTTTTCACTCTCTTGAGTTTTTCAATAATAGCTCGTAATCTGATTCTGTGATCAGAAGGTTCTTCCAACAATTTAAATAGTTTAAACAATTAATTAATTTAAACAAAGCAGTGTGTACTGTTGCGCCATCCTGTTGAAACCACACTTGTTTGAACTAATTAGCACCAAACTTCTCATGCATTTCCATCGTAAGCTGCAATACCAACTCTCTGTATTTTTCTGCATTGACATTAACAACATCTAGAAGAAAGTAAGGCCCAAATAGATTCCCCCCACTGAGAGCAGTAAACACAGTCACTTTTTTGGATTGATAATTATGCTCGACATAATGAGATCCTTGCCGCTCGATACCTCATACAACTTAATTTCGCACTTGCATGTGGCCATCGAGATACACACTGGCTTCACCAGATGAGAAAAAAAGAGTTTGATCAACATGGCTGCTGTAAAAGAGTTCCAAAAGAGGGTCACAAGCTTTTTTACGGAGGATACGGCGATTTACAGTTAAGCGAGGCACCACTTGCAAAACATAAGGCTCCAGCAGCAGGTCATGACGGTCATTGTTTTGGACACAATGCTGACTTAAACACAAATCACGTGCAACATGTCGAATTGATTTGCCTGTCCCAATAATCTCTCTGGTCACATTTATTATGTGATTGCGTGTGCTAGCTGACCGCTTTCTTCCAGAATGTGAGCCACCATGAGATTCGCTGATACTGCTCTGGTTATGAAGGTAGAATCGGGTATTGATTTTCTTCAATTGATATTGAATGTTTGAGTGTGTCACATTCAATGTGCGAAATTCTCGGTTGAGAGCCTCAGCAGTTTTACAAAAACTTCCATGCAAATGGTAAAGGTCAATAGCTTGTTTGCGCTGTTCAAGAGAGAGTTGCGCCATTGTCTAGCATAACACAGCAATAATGAATTGAATGTCTGAAATGATTATTCCCATGCACATTCAAATGCCTTGATTCATGGTGAACAGCACTCAAATGATTATTCACACACACATTCACATGCCATGATGCATAGTGAACAGCACACGACCACTGTATTGTTTCATAAATGTAAGTTATTATTAATTTCTAACTGTATTGTTTTTTTTGCTACACGATGTTTAATGGTAGTGACTTAAACACTCAGAATTTTAATTAAAACACTATGTATTTTTTTATTAAAAAGCTAAGAATTTCTAATAAAAAACTTAGTAAAATAGACGAATCCTCTGTATTATAATTATAATATCAGTAAATTAATATTTTCTTAGTAAAAAAATAATCTTTAAGTAAAAAACAATAATTCGTAGTATAATTATTAATCACTCAGTGAATAAAATATCTATGATAAAAAAATAATGTCTATGTAAAAAAATCGAAATAGCTTCTGAAGTCCTATGTTTTGCTAGTTCAGACAAGATGTCTGCTACATGTACCATGTAAACCTGTAATACCTGTTCCACAGTCAAACGGAACACAGACCAAACCGACATTCTCACCCAGAGCAACCTGGAGAAGAGGTGTGTGGACACCTAGCAGGATGAAAAACAAAACCAAGCAAAGTGTGGATGAGCTCCTTGGAGCCAAAGGTCATCCATACCTGGAGAAGAGAAAGGCACCACCATATCGTTTCATGATTAATAAAGTCGTTATTGCAATCAATTTCGACAGTGTTACTTAAATACAACTTTTAATTAAATTTATTGATTTGATTTTTATGTTGTTGTAAAATTGGAATGAAACTTTTAAAACGAAATTGGATGTCTAAAATTGTTTCTATATAAAAACAAAAATCTTTTCTATATATAAAGAAAAAATCTGTAAAATATGTAACAAAAAATGTACAACAATGAAATTAAAATCTGAAGACGCCTTCTTTTGTATATGAAGATTTGTATATGTCGTCAAAAATACAATAAGAAAATTTGATATTCTTTTACTGTTTTCCTCAATGAGAGAATGATTATTTTGCGAAATAAAATAATTTATATTTCATTAGGCTTCATATTTAGAGACGGAATCTGTGGGTTTCTGCAAAAGAAACAGGTCACCATGATGAGTTCTCACATTTGGATTATTATATTCCTATAGAGATAATCCAGGAGATTATTATAGATTTATCGAAACCTCAACTTAATAAATTGATAAAGATTATGCATTAAATTTAATGAAAAAGCATTCGGTTTAAATGTTTTAAAATTTTTATAATGTAATAAGAAAAAACATTTTCAATCTACTTTTAAGACATTTTTACGAATTTTTGTTCAGTAAGTCGTACTTGTAAAACATAAAATAATAAATGTAACATTTAATTAAACTTAAAAGTATTAAAAAAATATATATATTTCATATATTATTCTTTTCTTTTGAAATAAAATATACCCTTACATATATGTTTTTGACGATCAGAGAGGTTTTATAAGTACAAAAACAAAAGTACTATGTACAACACATTGTATATCAATTGCTATTATTAAAAGATTGAAAGAAAAGTAACTGTTCTGCAAACAATGTCTTTAAATTATATATTTAAAAAAGCAATTTCTTTACAAAAAACGGATTAATCTGATAGATATAATTTTTAATTATTTAAAATATTTTTATTAGGTTGGTACATCTTTCGAAATATTTGTTGTTTTAGTTCAGAGAATTAACAAAATTTTATATTTTCAGTTAAATAGATTAAGTTTTGATTAAAGAAAAGTCACTTTACTGCGGGGTGGAAATTATAATACTTGTTAATTACTTAAATATTCTTTATGTCTTACTCAAAAAGGAAACGAAGACTTGTACAAAGGTTAACCGAAATGGATATCGCAACTTAGTTAAAGGAATTGTTTCGAATAATAAGAATTTAATTATAATTTCTATAGAAGTACTGAAACGTTATTTTGTTAAACCTCAAAATTATACGATTGTGTATATTTTGCTTCAAATAAAATATTTAGTATTTGGTGTCGATCAGAAAAGACGCACTGATTTGTAAATATGGGGATTTGAGAACTTTTGTGACATCCTATATATATTTTTCTTTAAAAACCATCGAATGTTTTACAATACCGAGAAGCTTATATTTGACAATTATCCCTCAAAGATTGATACCTGAACATGTCACTCTAAAGTATGACACAAATTTGAAGATTGCGAAATTAAAGGATGCACTAATAAAATTCAACACCTTTTTCATAATTTAGCGATTAATGCAGTTGTTTAAAATAATTTTGCTTCTAATTATCCATCTGTGCGTAGATTGTTGACTTTATATTGCTTGAATATACCTGGTGAGGTGAAACGTATGCATGAATTATTGTATGCATGACAATAGTAGCGCCGCATTGTATCATGAAAATTTTGTGAATTGTGAACATTTGCCATGTAGCATCTGTATAATGAACATTGCAGAGTCTTTGTTTGAATTTTCTTCGGTATACTTTCTTTAAATATATTCTTTTTCGATTTGATGAAAGGAACCAAATGTTGTTCATAGTCATGGTAAAATTCTTCAAAACTAGTGTTGTACTCTGCCTCACATGTTGGACATAAAAAATATTCTTGTGAAGAGAAATTTTATTTGTAGTATTGGGATAACTTTGAATTCTAAAAAAAATTAATTTATTTACCGAGCGAAAAATAACTCACTTTTTCTAAACAAGATTTTAAAATAATGATAAAGGTCTTATTAGGAAATTGATATATTGATTAAAATTCAGATTTGAAATTTCGTTAACATAATGAATGCAATTCGTTGACATAATGAATGTAATACGTTGACGTGATGAATGCATGATGAATGCAATATGTTGACATGAAGGATGCATGACGATATCACCTTGCATACTGTCATGTTTTGAATGGTTGATACGATAATTATATATTATAATATTTAACATCATAATTTGTTTTAATATATCACTTTTAATATATAAAAATTGAATATAATGAACTTTCACAAGATAAGTATATGTCGACCCCCGGAGGGTCTTGTGGTGTAGAAAGCCTATGCATATTTTAGGTATTCAATAGGTTTTTATATATAATATTAAAGTTATTTCAAATGGTTAGGTTACCAAGGTACTTGTGATGGGTAATGTCTAGGCTCAGCTACTTTAGCAGATCATGTACATGTTTTGTATAATGTCTATGCATATTTTAAGTAGAATAGGAGTTTAATATATGTAGTTTTTACATGTAAAATAAAAGGTTATGTATCTTGGTTTCGGTAACCATGGTACTTGTGATTGTTAATTAGGTACATTAGACGATTCACGAGGTATTGTTTGATGGTAAATAACATACATATAACACATTGGTTTCATATATTTACGAAAAAATCGGTTTTTAAGCACTTTTTGAGAATTTCAGAAATATTCGTAAAAATCAATTTATCAGCACTTTTTCGAAAATGTTGATATGGAATCTGAAGGTACGCATATGGGTTTCTATTCAAGTGCATCAGCACTTTATTGATGTTCTGATTTCTTGAACCTCTAAAATCGATGTGCTTTTTATGTAAATTTACACATAATGCTAATTTTAGGAAAAGTAATCAATGTATGAAAATTCTAATTACACAATCAGATAGAGAATCAAAATATACATCAAACACATGTTATCGATTTTTGACACTAGTACTTTTAAAAAATTTTACGTATTGATTTTTGCACTTTTACACATGCAACTTAAAATGCACTGTGTTAGCACATTAGAAATGTGCGGCACAATGGGCACTATTGATTATCACTTTTAAAATATCGATAAGCATATCAGAACACAGTGTAGTGATCGATTAGCACTTTTTTCTACGGTTGCTAGGGAAAGGGTCACGGTTGCTATGGATACGGTAACTGTTACCATTGTTACAACCGCCTTGAATCACTTTATCAGTTTCTAATGAAAAATGTCTCTTTATTACCGTTGCTAAGATAACCAAAACCGTTGGTAAGGTAATCCGGACCATGGTTACCATTGCTAAGGTCATCAGAACTGTTGCTAGAGAAATCGGAACCGTTGCTATGGTACCCGTGTCCTTGGAAACGATCTCTCCGCGTTTGGTAACCTATATCCATTCCTATGGCAACCGCTAACCCCTCGCAACGTTATGAGATTTCAACCTCCCCGGGGGAAGATCGGTAACACATAACTACCTTTTACCTTGGCTACAGACGCATTTTCATTGGTTACTGCACTGATTTCCCTAGTAACCGAGCAATTTAATTGGTTACCGTGGTTCGTTTCCATGGTAATCAAGATTATTGGAAAAAATTATTGATTGATGCAGAACTCTCATTTTCCCCCCAACTCTATTTCATTTTAAAAACTGTCAATTTCATTCTGAAAATGTTATATCATTCAAATGTCATTTAATTATAATTCCAAAATCATTCAAATAACGTTCACAGGTTGTATACTGATTAATGACAAATCATAAAGGTAAATCCGACATAAGGAAAATTACAGAAAAGATGCTATAGAATAATAACATAATAAAGATTAATCTTTCATTGGACGACGGATAGATAAATTTAAACAATGAAACTTGATATAAATATTATCTAATATTATATCATTTCATATTTTTCCGAAATGATGTATACATATATATTTTTTTTCATTTGTGTTGCTATCTTGTGCCATAATTGCTTGACTGATCCCAACGATCTTATTTGCGGAACAAACGCCTTGACAAAAAATAGAAAATACTTCCAAGTGATGAACGACTCTTGTTTCTTTCCGCAAAGTAGTTTTTCCTTAACATCCGAAATTATTTATCAAAAGTTTTATCAGAAGTTACCTACAAATGTAACTTTGTTTAGAGTTGTCACCGGAAGCAATGTTTATGCATATAATTTTTATGTATTAAATAGTACTGGACAAACCAAGGTAGTTGAGGATATCGCTAATTATTCTGCCAATTTCAGAAGTATTCTTTTGGACGATTGGAGCATCATTCGACCACTCTTTATGAATGTTACAGTGAGTGGGTTCAATGATAAAATGGTGGCCTGGCTTTACTTCGTTGTCAACAGTGAGGATAATATGACATCTTGGTTTAACAAAACCAATTTAATAGATTGTTATCCGTGGAATATAACTTATATGTTACAGATAAATTACAATTACTTTAGTATCTTAGGACACGTTAGTGCGAAGAGGTCGTTTATGGTTAATCAAAATTTCAGTAGTTGTCTGGGGGACGTAGGATTCCTTGGAATCTTTCCATCTACTGATATTTGTTCGTATGTATCGAATCAAACTACTTTTGGGACGAATTATCCTAAAATTTTGTACGGGTTTAATGCGGGAATGGCTGGGAAATGGATCAGTGAATCATATCCGGCAAGGTTTCTTGAAATAACGGGAACTTTTGATAGAAAAAACTTTATATATTATTAAATATTTACATTTTATCATCAAAGTTTTCGTCATTTTCGATTTCATGTCGTGCTTCGAGTTTTCCTATTTTTTCGTACAATTAATTTAATTTATAATATTCCGTGAAAAAAACTATTATTACATCGACTTTGCAAACTTTATTCTTTTCTGTCATTGATATTTAATAAATGTTATTTAGTGTGTTAATTTTTGTATTTACAGTTGTGAAGGACAGGTCCATTCTTTAAATTTTTGAAATAATTAATTTTTATAAATAATATCTAAAATAAGGAAATATTTAAAATCATAAGTTTTCTAAAACAGTATAACTAAAAAATATCTTAATTAATTTTAAGTTATTATCATAAATAATTGAATTTTAATTGTATTGTTTTAATTGTTTTGCATTTATTTTAAGTTATTCAGAAGAATAACTTTATGAAATTTTTGTTTTTAGAGATGTAATAAAAAAAGATAATTTAAATTTAAAAGTCAATTGGAAATTCTGCCAATTAAAATTCGATAACTAATTAATAAAATATATATAGAAACTGCCATTAAAAATTTTATAATCAATGAATCGCAATTAAATAATAATAAACTTAAATATTACTTAAATTAAATATTTTTGCAGTAATTTTTATTTTACATTGATAATAAATAAAACGTTAAACTCTTTTTTGTTAATTTGGTTAAAATAAATTTTGCTAATTTTAAAACAAATTTTATCAAATAATAGAATGTTTAATGTATAAAATTATTGAAAAAATTTTAATTTTTAAAAAATCTCGTTTTAATAAATAACTTATCAGTATTTATAATTCCATATTTTTATGTATAACAAATTTGGTCAAAAGAAAACGAAAATTCCTCAAGAAAAATTGTTTAAATAATTGTTATTTGTGTTATTAAAAAAGTTTTGGTGTTAATGAATTATAATCTTGATCAAGAACGCGACAACAGTTATAAACGTTTCTTATCAATTTGTTATTCTTAATAAAAAATAATTAAATAATGACTATCCATATAGTTGAAAACTATTACATCATAAGTCTTGAAAAGATTCTTTAAAGATATTTTAATGTTATTGAAAGAACCTTTTAATATGATATATTTCAACAGATTATAACAAATAAGATATGTCATGTTGACTATAAATTTAAATAACTATACACAAACAGCTAAATGGTCCAAACGATTTCCTGTTGGCTTAAGTTTGAGAGTAATATCTGTAACTTTCAAATAGCGAAACTTTTTTTTCCAATAAATAAAAACTCCTTTTATGTATGAAAAAAAAATCTGTTTTATAAAAATTAAAATTTCACAATTAGACAGCCGGGAGAAACAAGTCTTCATCTCTGTACTAAAATTAGTGAGCATACTCAATCGAATAGAAATAGTTCGTTTTTGAACCACATTAAGAAATTTAAAGGCAATTGGAAAAGACTATTTAGGCTCTGCTGTACCTGGAGATTTTTTCTCAACGCTATAGATCATCGTCTTTTGCATATCGAGCTTAGTTCCGACGAAATTAATGGGCATGTGCAGACAGTGGTGAATGATCTCAAGATACTATTTGATCTCGCGAACATTCTCCTATTACGAAGTGTGGATCAGCGAGAAGCGAACGAAAAATTCATTGGTCGGTGAATACAATAACAGCTGTAGTCGATCATAATCTACTTGTCCGGCAATGTCCCACAATCGGAAATCCAGAGGAATGGCACTTGTTGGGTAAATAATCAACTGAGTAGTCTTGTAACCATGTAACGGTCATCTTCTTTTGATATATTTTCTTTTTTTATCAACACTCTGTCTCCAATTTCAAAAACTCTTCTTGTCTCCACACTTTGTTCGATATTAACTTGGTTTCCGTTAGTTTCTTTATTGTTCTTCCANCAATGTCTTAATCGTTTCCCAAATATTATTTCAACCGGTGAAACACCTGTCGCAGCTTGAACTGTACTATTCAACCTAAATTCTATTTCCGACAAAACTTCTGTCCAATCTCTGTGGTTTCCGTCCTTCATTCTAATATTTATAGCATCTCTGATTGTTCGAAATTGTCCTTCCACTATCCCTGTTTGATTATAAAAATTTGGGCAGTAAATATATGACTAGAGTTTGCGCCGTGAAACTCTATTCTCCATCAACGATCACAGAAGACAAAATTGGGGATTCTCCGTTACATCTTCAAAAGAATTGATCAGTGGATTTCTATCGGAATTGAAGAGCAAGTAAAAACAATACAACAGGACGCCGGGTTATCCTCCTCAACGAGCAGTTTCAACAATGAAAGAATTCAATGTCAGTCAGAAATGCAAACAAATGGAACTGCCAAAAAAAAAGAAAGATAAAGATCTGTGCTGCCGAATACTCTAGCATCGAAGTTCTCGAATTCTTCATCGAGTAGTGCAATGGTCGAATCTTCAACACATTATTCTCGTCGGAAATCATTTCTCGCCGCTCGACTTTTAAAAAGCGGAATAGCTTCTGTCACGACCCTTTTGTTTGAAACATTTTTGAAGACTCTGAGCCCCCAGTGACTATTACGGGTCAGTCACAACCCATCTATCAAATT
>MQRK01251149.1:2671-18884 GCA_001938485.1 Girardia tigrina
CAGGAATATATTCTCCATTATGCTTCGCTCTAGCAACAAAACTTTGTCCTCCTGCCTTGATCGCGTGATGGGGTATATAACCATCTTGAGCGTCAACCCACGAAACACTGATTTCAATCATCTTACCAAAGTCACTTATTATTTGGCTCATTGTTCTTGATTAAATTGTATCCAGGAATAATCGGTATTTATACAATATAAAATGTGCTAATCACTTGTGTAAAGAAGCGCGTGGCGCAGCACCGGTGTTTGCGATGTGCCTCGCTTATCGCAGTCGTTGGTGATAAGATACTCTCAGTTATTGCTGTGAAACACATTTGCGATTGAAATAAAACATAGTGAGTTAGAAAACAATTATTTGACAAATGATATAGGAAAACATTCGTTTTGTCGGAAATCGGTTTCGTTGACCGAGAGAAACAGTCGGATAACGTTGACGATGTCGATCCGGTCCTACAGAAATTATTTCACCGAGAAAATTTTTTTGGAGAAACTCTTCAACGTTGAAGCTTATATGGAAGGTCAAATGTTTAATTTGGTACCTGATGTTTAATTAACATCTTCAAAAGAATACTCTGTCAATTGAACTTCTGTATTTTTCTGCCAAACAATTTATTCTTAATAATTTAATATTCAAATTTAAAAAAAATATATGGGGTCGTTCATAAACTACGTCACGCAATTTTTTTCCGTTTTCATACCCCTCCCCTCCCGTCGTCACAACTCGTCACAAAATATTATACCCCTATAAAACTACGTCACAAATTTCGGAGCCCCCCTCTTTTTAAATAAACAAAAACACTTCAACTTAATTCAGTTAAACAAAAATATATATTAATTCATTTAAGACAAAGGAAAAAAAAAACAAAACCATACTGGGACGTTAAACATAGTAAAAAATATAAAAAAACATTATTGGTCTTCCTAATTAAACATTATTCCCTGGCTGTGTTATGATATCTCAAAACAAAATTTTTCGCTATCAATTTATTAATTTTATTGTAAGCGCGTCAGGAGACGATTTGTTGATATTTAATGATTTTTTGAATGTGATGTCACATTTCAGAATACCCCCCCGTTCCCTATCATCACACATCGTCACAGTCAAATGAACACCCTCCCCCCTTAGTGCGTGACGTAATTTATGAACGAACCCTATCTGGAAATAATCTCGTAAATTAATTAAAGTTATTAATTAAATAAAAAATAAAAAGAAGATAGAATAATGATGGATTCGGATTTTAATGGAAATGAAAAATTCTTTCACTATCGAAAGATGTGAAATTATTATAATTATTAAATTAAAATCAATGAATAAACTAAATAATTAAAATATTTAAATAAATGTAATTTATCCTAATATTTTTTTGATTTTTTAATTTTTATGATAACATGAATAATTGTTATTATTAATTAATTTTAGGTGTTTTGTACTTAAGTTTACTTTACTTTACTCATCAGTGGCATTGCTAGGGTTGGTGTCACCCAGTGCGGTAAAGTCCCGGTGGCACCCCTCCAGATTTATTCTGATTTATTCGCCATGTAATAAGTCAAAGTATCAAAATGACGAGAACAAAAAAACAAGTTCATAGTCACTGAAGTTCAGCCGTCAGCGTGCACAAGTATTAAAGAACTGTAACAACGTTAAGTTATCGATACTTATTCAATTTTTAAAGTTGACCTTTCCTTGTCTTCAGAGCTGCAAACTTGTCAATAACTTCATCAAAGTCAATGTCCTTTACCATCTCACTTTCAATTGATAATAGAGCCAGACCAGAAAGCATTGACTGTCCCATGTTGGATCGTAAGTAGTTCTTTTCAGTTTTAGTTTTGAAAAGCTCCGCTCACATGAAGCCACAGATACATATATCGTGCGAAATAATTGAAGGCTTAGAGAAAGTATTGGAAGAGAATCTAGGAAGTCCCATGCAGCTATAAATTGCAAAACATCAAGCAATGACCAGTCAATAGCTCAATTAATTATATCAGATATATAATGTGGAGGTCGTTGAGCCAAATCCGCCCATCATGAATTGAAAATGCATTTTTGTAGGGTATCTACAGCAGCTATGTACTGGCACCGTTAGAATGATTTCACAACAAGTCAACGAACGTGTGTATTATTTTATCATAGCATAAAATTACTGGTAAAGTCAAATCAACATGAAATGATGTAATAATATTTATAAACCGGAAATTGATGTAATGAACTCCGAATAACCTGTGTTTTTTAGTTAACCTTAGCTTAACGTCGGGTTATTTATACATGGTTATTTCCGCAATGTATTTTTCATTTGGTGACACCCTCTGAGATTGTGTCACCCGGTGCGCTCCGCATCTCCCGCACCGCCTAGCGACGGTACTGTTACTCATCCTACCATTCGGTGTAGTCCTTTGAGATTTAACTGTGGTAGTATGACATATGAAAATATTCATTTGAAAATGTGTTAAAAGTAAGTTAAAATTTAAATATCTTAGAAAGAAAGCCAGACAATAAATAATAAATTTATTTAAAAAAACATTACGTGCCATTTCGGAGTAATAAAACAAGAACAATAATTCCACATGACCCCCTATCATCAAAGTACTGCTAGGACAATAAAAAAGTCAACGAAGCACCACACGAAGTCCTATCTCGCCTCTTAATTATGATTCGAAATATAAAATTTTCTTAACCAATAACTAAAATAATCTGTAAAATCTTGAAAAGTAACGATTGGGTAGTGTCTCTCACTCCCATGCGTATACAATTCTTAACTAGAATCCGCACATTCCGTCTTTCAAATTGGTTCCAAAGGACCAAAGCAAGGCACCGCTTTGGCAGGTGTATGGTTTCCACCCCCACACTACTCAGATTTCTAGATCATTCCTTACTTTCACTCTGCTGATCATCTACGTAATCCAACAACAGTCTTTATTTACTCTAAGTGCCGGAACTATACTTCATCAGCCTCCTCGTTCCTGTTTTAATCTGACTTTGCATTTTACTCATAGTAATCCTCCGCATACTGATAAGTAGCAAAGTGCTCTTAATCATTGTCCACTGGGTCTAATTATTCATAGTGTCTTTGGTATCATGAGTTTCCATTATAACCGTCATCGCCATTTAAAGTTTGCTACACACATCGTTCCAAGCCCACCTATCGGCTTGCATGGTGCTTCTCAGTGATAAAATGCCTCCTACTGTGATTTTTCAGTACTACTTATTTTTCTTGTTTCTTTCCAGCTGATGATTGTGAAAATTTAGTGATTATTCTGGAGATATTCTGATCATTCAAGTGCTTTGTCGTACAAACTCTGATTCTTCCTATTTCTCGACGGAGAAACACACTTCAACACGTCATCTAACTCCTCCATGTCTGATCAGACGAGTAAACCTTGTTATCCAGTGCTAGCCGTTACCTCAGCAGCGGGTCACCTTAATCCCTGGCATCTAGGTCAGTCAAATGAATTCCTACTGGACTCCTTTCAAGTTGAAGATTTTTGCTGTCACCACGAGTTAAATTATCTCGGTGAAGTTAGTAAGATAACTCCACTATTTGGTCACTGTAACTTGTAGAAACGAAGCCATGAAGTAAACAAAAATTTGTTTAAAAAACAATCATGTCCAGTTTCAGCTTAAAAACAATTATTATTACTTCACTTATATACATGGTGAGTCAGGCATTTGAGGAAAAAATTTTTCTTTGAAGAAAACAAAATTGTACACTCACAACGAGTAGATCGAGTAATGTTCTTGATCACTACAGATGTTGCGAAGAAATTGCTTCATTAATATCAGAAGATTAATTTCCGTTCTTCAGAAGAATTTTGATTCACATTATGAGAGGTTTTATTGGGAGTGATTGCTAATTAGACACTATAACCCATTGGTCAAAATCCAAAAATGGAAAAATAAAACAACCACAATATAAAATATCTTGAAATAAAATAAATAAAATTAATGTTTAAAAATAAACATATTAACCAATAAAATTGAACTTTAATATTATTTTTCTCTAATTAATTTCTTTAATTGAACTTTAATATTATTTTTCTCTAATTAATTTCCTTATATATTATAAAATATAAATGAATTATTAAAATAAAATACGACACAAATAAAGTTGCTGAAGATGATTAAAGATTGTGATTGAAACGTGTCTAATGTTGATTAAAAATGTTTTAACAAATATTTATTCAATATATATATATCACGTAGTCTAGTGAAGAATAATTAAACATTTTTAAAATAGATATTTATTTATTTATTATTATATTATATTTTATTTATTATTATTTGGTTATTATTATTATTATTAATATTATTATTATTATATTGAAAATTTATCACATAGAAAACAAAATTGTTTTTTTATAAATTTTATAAATGAATCAAATACATCGTCATATTTGAATACAAAATATGATGGGAAAGTCTCCATTGGGATCTAATTTTACAGAATTTATAAAACAAGTTTTCATCGAACATTGCTCAGACTCAATTTGGAATATTGAGCACTCTTCGACAGTCGAATTTGATTATCTTTTTCTTTGGGTTTGACTTTGAACAAACAAGAATCCGATTTGTTGTCTGGGCTTCGACAGATTTTATCTATAGAATTCCTTGGAACTGTGAAGGATGGTTTAGGTTTCTTTTTTAAATTTAGGAGGTCTAACTCGTCTAATGTGATTCTGTGAAGTTGAACGCTTAATTGACGATCCATCACGTTGTTCATGATATTGAGTCGATTTTGTTCATTCATGTTTTTTATCTTCACTCGGGAAGCAATTTGTTTCTGCGAACTACATGTTTCCCATACGGTCTGTTCTCGAATGATATCTATACTCGGTTCCGGAAGGCGAGACTTGGAACTGGAAACCGAAATTGGACTGTTTCGTTTCTTTTCGTTTAATTTCGATAACGAAGAATGTTGTTTCTTTAGTTTGTCATCTGGTTGTAAATACATATTGATTATAAATTTTGTCAACCGAACAGCAGTTTTATACGTCCAGATAGAAACGAGTGAGAGAGAGACGAAGACAGAGATGAAGAATGAGAGATCGAGAGAGCCAAGCTCCATCTTGTTTATCAAATTACCATTGCTAATGAGATGGCCCCAGCAAAGCATGTGCGAATTTTCGAATGTCGACACAAGCTAGACAAATGATTATTTATAAATTACTAATTAAAAATGTTTAATGTATTTTTAATTAATTCAATTAATATAAAAGAATTTATAACGAAATTTATTTGATGGTAAAAAAATCTGTAAATTTACAATTTTAATTTGATAAATTTTATTAATTAGTTTTTTTGAAAATAATTAAAAATAATTAATAATTATTATTTTTTTGTCAAATTGATTCACCACGAATTAATTAATTTTCTTTTTTTAATAAAATAAGTAATTAAAATAAATTTTTAATTTTATGTTTGTTATATTATTTTTTTGTATTTTTATTTATTAATTTATTACGCAAGTTTACTGAATAATGATAAAGTAATAAAAATAATAATTAAATTAGCATATTTTGAAGATTAGCGAAAACAAATGTTGATAAAGTACAATTTTTCAGCTTGAACTTTACAAATCATTTTTGCTTTATTAATATATCTTTTAATAAAATATCTTTTATTTGTGTTAATTTAACTTCAACTTAATTCGATTTAATCTTTACTTTTATCTATTTAATGTAATTAATTTTAAAATAATTTAATGAAATTATTAATATACGATTTTATTCATTTGATTTAATATAACTTTAATGGTATTAAATGTCTTTGATATATTATTTTATTATCTTTTGAAAATTATTAAATAAGTATTTAATTTTATTTATATTTTCTATAAGTTTACAATTTCGACTCGGCTTAACCGAATGCTTTTTTCATCGATATCAAACATTTAACTTTGGAATTCTGATTTTTATATTTGATATTGTCACTTTTTTATGAATTAATTTAATTTAATTAACATAAAAATTCACTGCAACATCTTTTCCGTTAAGATCAGTATTACTCATATCTTCTTTTTGATCTTATACTAGGAACCGTTTACAGCAGAGGTAGTTAACCTTTTCATACCTACCGCCTACTTGTTGACCTCGATTGATTGTAAACTATTCGTACCGATAAATTGATAAAATAGGGAGGTTTAAACAATTTATAAAGTAGAGTTGAGTAAAATTAAAGCATACAAATACAATATTTTAGTACACTAAAAATATATATAACAACTTAGGGCATCATAACCTTCATGGAATTTTTTTGCCTTTTATTACCTTAAAGACATGAATTCCGAACGTGCATAAGAAAACGAAATTCGTAGTACATTTCTTATTAAGTTTCTGTAAGTTGTTCATTCTATTGAACTGCAGCAATGTAAAAGTATTTTAAGTGGTAATGTAAAGAATAAAATCGTTGGTATAGGTGTTTATTACTTCTTTGTATTCATATAAATAGGAATTTTTACTAAAGATCACACAAAATGAGTTAGAAGCACATCGTTTGCTGAGCGACGAATACAAGAGCAAATAATCTACACGCATTATTCAAGTCTTTTTTTAGCTTTGAATCTTTGTACATCAAAGATCAATGTATATCTGAATAGATAGAAGTCGAATATGCCTAATAAATAAAAATGTCCTTAAATACTATTTTCAACTTCTTGTTTTTAAAAAACAATTATATTTCAACAGGAAAAATCTTTTTATATCAGAAAAAATCCTATCGCCCACCGAAATGTCCATATCGCTCACTAGTGGGTGGTATGGACCAGGTTGACTATAACTTGATTACAGGGAAGACAGAAAGTCTCAACTTCTCCAATTAGTTTGTGGCATCTCCTCTTGCATCTATAGCCTTAAAAAATATCAGAACATATTGAAAATCTATATCAGAATATATTTTGAGTTTTATGAGATTGTGATATTATCTTTATCTAAATATGACGTATATATTATGAAATAATAAAATAAATCATTAGGAGAAACAATAATTTGATCTTTAAAATTATTTTTCAATAGTATCTGATTCACGATTTTCATTTATCCTTCTAATTTAACAAGAAATTTGGTTTGTCCAGAAAACGATCAGAGATCGGACGATGACGGTTGATCCTTCGAAATATGTTGTCATTAAAATATATCTTTTAAAATAATTGCGTTTTATCCCAAATATTTCAATATTTATTTTTCAAATAATTTAGTTATTTATTCCATAATTTTGTTTTAAAAAAAAGGATTATGGGAGTCGACAGTATCTTAAAAATCATTTCAAATATCACACCATTTTGTTGTTTAAATTTACTGTAAGAGCTCTAAGAATCTGGGTTCCTGCCTACCGCGACCTGCTGGGAACTGTTTTTCTGGCCAGTAGAGAGAATGCGATAGCCAATTCAACAATCATATCCAATAACGGTATCCAAAATATGTCCCTTCATTACAAGAAGGCGTGATTCCTGAGGATGAAGTTGATGAGCTTTGAATCAGGACTTAGGTCCTAAGTATGGTCCCTTTTTTTAAAAATAAAATTATAGAATAAATAACTAAATTATTTAAGTCTTCGGATATACAACCCAACCCTTCCAAAAAGTCTGTTATGCGCTGCTCTAGCAGCATACAGTGAACATTGATGTGGCGACCGATGGAGCCGAAGCAGGACGTTTGGACGCTTAGACGCGGATATTATTATTAAAAAATATTATTATTTAAAATCATTTAATTAGTTTTTTGTTTGGTTATGATATATGTGAACGGATTCCAGTAAAATATAGAAAAAATGAAAAAGTCAAGTAAACTTTAGATAAAAATGAAAAATTAATTTCAATATAAATGAAAAAATTTAATATATAAGAATATAAAATAATATAAGAAAATATAAACAAACAATCTGAGACTTAATTTTTTGAGTATGATGAATTAGTTAATTTTCATTTCGCTGATCGAGATTTAAATAATTAAAAAATATTTAAGATTAAAATAAAATTAAAAACTTAATGTTAAATATTTTGAAATTGACTTTTTAATTTTTTCCAAATTTTACTGGAATCGTTTATTTTTTTAAAATTTATTTTACAAATTTTTAAATTATATTAAAAAATTAAGTTTAAAAAAATAAAACTGTGACTTAATTTTTGAAACTTAATTGTTTCCATATATCATAACCAAACAAAAAACTAATTAAATGATTTTTAATAATAAAAAAATATTATCCGCGTCCAAACGTCCTGCATCCAAACGTCACGCACAGAAAGGAGCTGCTGCCAAATTCAGCCAAATCCAATCAGATTCAAGTCCCGTCTGGGTAAAAAATCTTTTGTTTGGTAACAAAATTTTGTCATTTTTATCTGTCAAATTGTGATACCAACATCTGTTGAGGTGATATTAAAGCTTAACATGTGGATTGAAATAAGTTGCAAATTGATAAAAGAGTATTTTTTACAAAAATTTCTATTTATAATTTACTAGAAGGTAATTTGATACAATAATCTGTTTGTGGATTTTTGAATATTAGAAAGGAAGTAAAATTAAACTTTCACGAGTGATGAAGAAAAACGAAGATGGAGAATATGTAAGTACCAGAAACAAATAAGGGAATTAGCGTGGATGAACACGAGGAAGGCAATCATGCAGAAGGTAATGAAGGTCGAAGAGGAATGATCAAATTCAATAATAATATTTAGATCTTTTATTTAATTTTTTATTTCTAAAAATTTATTTTCCCTTAATAATATCATATTTCTTTTCTTTTCTTTTTTGATTTCTGGAAAAAAAATATTTCATTAGACCGCTTCAAGGGGACATTTAGCAATCTTTTGGCCACGACAATTCTTTTTTCATTCTTCATAGAAAATTAGAATTTATTTCTTATTGTAAATTGTTTTCAAAATTTTGTTTGGTTTTTCGTAAAGCCCAAATTTTTTTCCAGTGCAAAAGTAGATTTATATTTTCTTTTATTTTAGGACACACTGAGTAAAGCGACTATCGATCGGTGCGTCAGGAGGGCTTATTCACTGGACCTTATGTAAACGGAATGAGGGCAACATATTGATTCCTGTGCAACAATCTCCCGGGACACGAAAGCAATCGCACTCTTCTCCTTTTCTGAATTCCTATTGGCATAAAGCAGTAATAAAATTCAAACTTTCTTTAGAAGCACTATTGATTTATTATATTTTATTTAACTTTACACGACTTGTTTCAAACCAAGATGCCAGTACGAACGTTTCAAGATAGAGGGTCGGGATTTCCGCAAGATCGTAAGTTTGTTCCCTTTGTCATTCATTTTTTTTATTCGTAATGACAGTATTTTCCAATTATTTAAATCTTCTTTTAAGAAGATCCTTTCAGTAATTTTAATTCTTAGATCAAATTTATATTTGGGTAAATTTACTTTCAAGTAAAAGAAAAATAAAAGAATTAATTAAGTAATAAAGTGTTCTTCATTCTTTTTATATGAGGTTTTCAACAATCTGTTCTTATTTTCTGACTCTTAAACACGAATGATGAGGTTTTTTGCCCCGAGAATCCGGTGAGGGAAAATGCTATATAAAATTTATTTTGTCCATTATCAGACAGAGTCACTGTTGGCACATTCAATTTTTTGTCTTTGGTATTGCACAAAAAAATTCTGTGTAATCTTTGTTTTTTATATATTTTAGTTCATTTTTTTAAAAATCATCGTGGCCAGTATATGTGGCGTGCTCACGGAATGAAGTTAGAACCTGGCACATGAATAAATTTTTTAACCAACATTGATGAGTATGTGTAGGTATTTATTTTTCAATATAGGACCAAACATTCTGTACACATTTTTTCCAGCTTCTTACCAGCTCGAAGAAGGCATTTTAGTAGCATTTGAATAAGGAGGGTGTGGAAATCCGCTTCCCAATTTCGCTTGTCGAGAATGTATGCATGGGAGCCTTATCCTGGAGAAAATATAGATCGTATTTGTGGGTTTTTCGTCTGGACCTGCTTGACATAGTAACAAAAGTCAATTTTCTCATCCTTGTCAGCAAAATATATTGAAACCATTCCATGTAAATCCAAAAAAGTCGTTAGCATGAAAGATTTCCGGTGGCAAGTTGATGCTCATAACTTCGTTATGGTGAACTAATTTAATAATTTTCACTCCTTAGACTCCTGTTTAGTGTCTGGTATATATAGAGAGAGCGGAGTTTCATTAACTGTCAAGATGCTTTGCAGAAAATATATTCAACGTGCTCCAATGTCATGAGATTTTCCTGACACGAACTGAATCTTTTTTTCACACATTTCATTTGTTAGAACACATGGAAATAGGTTTTCCCAGGCCCCCAGACTTTATTAAGGAATCTAAACTTCCTTTGCTCACATTCAAACTGTCGCAGAACATTCTTGTTGTAATATGTCTGTACAGATGAGCAATATTCTCCAATTTTCCTTTACTGTCCTTATTAAAAAAAATCAGTCTACAATGTTTATATTGTGCGATCCAGTGATAAATATTAGTTTTGGATGAGCTTTTATCATGGTATATCATGAGTTTATCATGAGGAATATATATTCTAGTATACATTCCTCAATTCCTCGATAATTTGATTCGGCTACAACTTCTTCAAAACAAGAAACTTTATTACATTACGAAATTCCACTGAAAAATACATGATTATGACAAGAACTTGAAAACCGCAAAAATTAGATCACATGGAAATATTACAGTAGAACAAATTGTATTTTAGTTACCTTTAATACTCACGGAATATCATAAAAAATCAATTTAATTGATATACTATTAAACCTTCATTCCGGTTAGAAGTAGGACATTTCGATGCCTCCGTTTCGACGCGGGGACCTTACGACCCCTGGATGTTTCGACGCTGGGACATTTCGACGCCAGAAATTAGGATTTTTGGGCATAAAATGAAATAATTTTTAATGAATTAGGAATTTTAGGAATAAAATGAAATAATTTGTTATTAATAAGAAGTTAATTACAGTTAATTAACTGTAAATTTAAAAAATGTTAGATTGTAAAATTTTAACTTATTCATATTTATATTAAACTACCTTTTTTATAAAGGTTTGTAAATAGAAAATAATGTTCATCGGAAATTTGTTTAAAAACAGTAATTTGTATTGAAAAAATTGAAATTATATCTATTGGGTTCTTGGTCAAGAATAGAATTCATCAAAACGCAAAACTTTATTTCTATCGCACATAACAATTATTCACACAATTTTTGTTTATGAATTTTTCTTTTGTTTTCTTTTCGACTAGATTAATTATACATAAAAATACTGCATTATAAATACTAATAAGATTTTATTAAAAGCGTTATTTCACAAATTGAATTTATTATTTTTTTAAATTACATTAATTTTACAGATTTACATTTCAATATTTTATAAAATTTAGTTTAAAATAAATTTTAAAATTTACATAATTTAACGACTAATAATTATTTTAAAATGTTTTATCTAAAATTATTTACATTTTACTTCTTTTATTCTATTGTAAAAACATATTTTAACTAAATTAAGAAAAGATTTATATTACTTTAAAAATATCTTAACTTTTTATTTCATTTCAATATTTAATTTAAAAACCATTTTTAACATCTATATGATTTAAATACAAAAAAATAATTTACAATATTTAAATTTATTATTATACTACCACAATTTATATATTAATTATAAAATTTTTATTATAAAAAATCAACTGTTTTAAAAATTTATTATTCATCAAATTTTTTAGTTACAGAATTTCCAAATAACTTTAATATTAAAAAAATATCTGTTTTAAAAATTACATTTCTAGTAATCAAAATTTCATTAATTTACTTTTGAGAATTACTTTTTAAAATTAATTAGAGATATTTTTAATGAGAAATCTTTTTTTATTTTGATTTTAGATATTTGCTTATTTTAAATATTCAAAAATTTTTAGAGTGCACCAGATTCTCACAATATCTACTGTAAGTCTTGAGTTTGATTCCACTACACGTTCGTCACATATTGTCCAAACCTAACATAACCCATGTTTTCATATTATATAAATTAATCTTTATTAGCAAATATGGTGCAATAATATATTCTACAATATAATATATTACATGATTAACATTTAAATTTTCCACATTTTAGTTCACTATAATGGATACGACTTAGACAACGACGAAGAGTTCCGAAAATTAGAAAAATCAATGCCCTTCGTTGATCTGAATGCCGCAATGCATAACCGACGTTAGTTTATATTATATAAATGATATTATTTTCTTTTGTTGATAGTTATCACCCGAGACCCAATTTGTGGAATTGGCGATTTGCCAAAAGAAATTGATGTATTAGAAGGTCACTCTCTTCGTCCTAGATCTAAGTCTACACATGCGACAAGTTTTTATTTTCTTTTCGTCTTATACGTTTAATTGACAATTAGCCCCTGTTCGGGATCCTATCTTACTGGAAGGAGATTTCGGCGGGGAATATAACTGTTTATACACAACTAGAGAATTAAAATGCAAAGAGAGAGATGGTAAATTTCGTTCGTTTAACGATGGATAATAATGGGTTTTTAGATCGCAATATTATTACACTTGAGGGAGATTTGGGAGAGGAATTAGATCCTGTTAGACCACACGGAGGAAGACCACGCAACTCCATAAAAGCAGAAGGTAATGCATCGTATAAAATATTGTGATCTAACAACTGAAGTACAGCAGTCAGAAATCCAATAACCGGAACGGGTGAATTTCTAAAAGAATGGGATCCGATTTGGAAGTATGAAGGAAAACAAAATATTAAACGGCCAGTTCAAGGTAGCTAAAATTAAAAAGTTTAAGATTATATAACTTCATTAGTAAAAAGAGACCCAGTGACGCATAGCGTTCCTTCGGAGAATATGGGAGAAACAGAGCCCAAGTCTCATATAAAAAATTTTAATCATCTGAAGCATAGTAAGACTTTTTATTGGAACATTATTTATTTCAAGCAAAATGTGGATTTTCTTATTCTGTTTATTTATTCTTAATCTCCTACTTTCAAATATTCAATTTATTTCGCAGTTAAATCTATTTTTGAAACTTATATTTTATATGTATTCCTCCATATCTTTGATCTTTAAAGATTGTTGTCTGCAAAGAAATATTCGTTACCAAACTTAAAAGAGAACCAAAATGAGTTTTAAATGTTATTTATTATTCTTTTTAAAATTATTGCAGAGAAGGTTTTTTTCTTCAACTTTTTTTTGCAACTTTTTGAGTTTAATTCGGGAAATTTGCTTCTTTTGTTTCACGATTCTATTATAATTACTTTTCAATTCTGAAATACCTTTGGATTATATTTAATAAACATCTTCCTTTATAACTTCTCAAACTCCGAAGTTGCAAGATATTAAGTCTGAACATCGCGCAGGTAACTCGAGTATTCTTTCTTTCAAGCCATTTGTTAAAAATAACAACATCTGTAACATAAGTCTAATAATGTGGAGGAGGACCATCGTGCAGCCATGTAATTATGAAGGATGTTCATTCCTTTTGTTTCATTCATCTCATCACATTTTATTTTGGTGCATTTCATGGAAGTGAGGATATTACCCTTTTTGTAAGCAATATTCGCAGGTGGTACACTTAATGTAGCTCATTCAGGATACTTTCAATTGTATGCAACATATGCATAAGTGACACAGAATTCTAATTTTCCTTGTGTTTCTATCTTAATGAGGGGTGCAAGCTGTTTACCATACAATCAAATCTTTAAGCAAGTACTTTTGGCAATGACCAGGCCTTTTCACCGACTTCAATACAGTTAGACTTGTAAATGGGTCCTCTTTTATCAATATCAAATAATCTTCCGTCCGCTTTAAGGCATGGGAACTTCTTTCACTTTGTATTAAACCTTTCGCGTAATTTGGTTGATAGTGGATATAGATACTTTATCACGAAGATCCTAATTTTTGCTAATTTTGGTTAAGTTTCATCCTGTCCTTGAATTATTGCCCGAATCGGATGTTAAATCTGGGTTTAAAGTCTTCACTGATTCGACGATTGTCCACGTGAGTAGCAGGGGGTTATAAATGGATAATAATCAACCTGTATCGGATCAATGAAAATAAACGGAATAAGACGCAATCTAATATTTCCCATGAACTTTCGGAATTGTTTTTGCGAATAATTTCTAATTTACCTCGTAAAAACATTTCTGTTGAAGGATGTATTAAAAAGAATGATTAAAGTCAGAGCTCATCCTTCGTTATCCCCTTTAGCACATAACCTTCAATTCAAAGATAGAATAGTTTAAGATTATGAGGGGTTACTTTAAATTTGCATTTCGCCAAAATAATTTATTATATTTTTAATTTACAAGTTTAAAAAAAGTAAACAAATACAAAAGTTTAAAATTAAAAATAAAAATATTTTTATGTTAATATGTTTATTAAATATTTTAAAATTAAAAATGATTTAATAAAGCAAACCATTAAAAATTAAATACTTATTTAAAAATAAAAAAATATGTTTTTTAATGTGTCTATTAAATATCTTAAAATTAAAAATGATATAATTAAGAAAACCATTAAAGATTAAATACTTATTTATAAATAAAAATATTTTTACAGTCATAGCAATTTTGTATCATAGCAATGATGTATTTTAATAGAAGTTATGAAACAATTTTAAATAAATTTTAAAATAAATTTTTAGTTTTAATGTAAAAATAATTTTATAAATTTTAAGTTTTAAAATTTACTAAATTTTAAAAATTGAATCGAAAAATTTTTTAATAGATTAAGTTTAGGCGAGATAATTGAATTAACAAAAAAAATTGTTTAAATATGTGAATTGTTGTTTTAAGAAAAGTTTTGGTGTTGAATTATGAGTATTGAATCTGATAATAATGAAATTGGCATAAACGCTACTTACTAAGATGATTATATTTTTTTGTTATGATCAATAATTATGATCCTGATTTCCAAGTTCAGTATATAAAACATATTGTCTGTAACATAATTTTATAATAAAAAGGTTTTTTTATTAAAACTTTTTAAAGTTTAATTATTTTTTTGTTAGAATTTATTATTTGTTTATTTTATTTTTAAATTTAGACTATCTAAGTTGGGTAATTGAAAATTGATTAATTCTTCGTATTTTTGAACAGTTTATCATCTTCTCTCCGACTATAATTATTTATTTATTTTTTTATTATTGATATAAAGGTTCAATTTTCGGTTTGTAAACCCTGAATTCTCAAAATAATTTTATTATAATTTTTATAAATTTAAGTGTCATAAATAGTTATTATGTGGATCGTTTTTCAAAGAGCAAGGTTCATTGAATGTATCTAAGGTAGTATATGCATAAATATCAATTTAGTGTACCGCGACGAAATGAAAATCGACGAAATGATAGGGAACCGTCATGCTGAAGTCGTTCAGACTTCTTGTTTCGGGACCAATTACGGATTGGTTTTCTGATTAATGTTTTCTTTAAAGGCCGATAAACCAAAGATGTCAAACGATGGAGGATGAAGAATGACTTGTGGAGTTTCGAATTGAATCCTTTACCTTAGTATGCATTCACAAGATGCTCTATGAATAGGAAATAATGTAAATATAAACTTAAAAATATTTTTTTACACAAGTCAGCATTTTTATAATCTGCGTTGCCTGAAAATAATTTGATTTGTATTAATTATTAAAAAAGAATCGACAGATGTGATTAGCCATGACAGCTCCGTTAAAGATTTGCGTGATCTTGAAAATGTTACACGGATTCGACACTTTTCCCAGCAAGATCGTAAGTTATAATTTACATTTAGAAGATTTTCATTTATTTTTCGACAGAAAGGAACCCAATAACTCACCAAACTAAATTTGGTATCTCAACTGATATACCGTGGCGAGCAGGAACGAAACATTTTCCTGAAAAAATGAGTAAGTCTTAATACTGCGTTCATAACCGGCTATGAGTCATTGGGCAAACTAAATTGTTTACTTTGAAAGAAAATTAACAATGTAATTAGTTTGAAATTTTTAAATATATTTTTTAATTAAAAATATTATTAATAAAAAAATTTTTTTATAAAAACAACCACGTTTTTCAAGCATTACCAATGCACTAAAAAGAGGAAAATATTTTTTTTTCTAGACATGTGCGAAATTTTATACTTAACCAAAAACGTGGGGCATAGAAATGATCGATTGTTACTAAAAAGCAGTAAAGAGGAAATAGCAGTTACTAATAGCAGTAATTCA
>MQRK01251161.1:15251-29999 GCA_001938485.1 Girardia tigrina
TATCAAGTGGAAAGTTTTTAATTAGGCATTTTACCAATTTGTGCAACATTCATCATGCAAGTGTCATCAACATCAAAAAAACGAAAAACAGCAGGTGTCCCTTCAACATCCAGAGTTGGCACATGTGGTCCAAAACGAAAAACAACTGAACTGGACGACCGGATAATGGTGAGAATGATTAGAAAAGATAACCTTCTGTCAGAAAAACAAGTACAGAGTCAACTCGTTGAACGTGGTATCAATATTTCAGCACGTAAAGTTCGCAGACGACTAAATGAGACCGGCTGCAAATCGGTGAAGCCAATCCGAAAACCAAAGCTGACCTCAGCGAGGAAGTTGAAGCGTCTAAAATTTGCTCGACAGTACTTAAACAAGCCAATCAAGTTCTGGAGAATAGTGTGTTTTAGTAATGAAACGATTTTTGAATGCCAATCAGCAACAAGGAGACGTGTCTGGAAAACACCAGGAAGTCATCCAATGGTGAGTGAAACCGTCAAACACCCAACCAAAGTCATGTTTTGGGGTGTTATCAGTTCAAAAGGTCCTGGACGTTTGCATATTGTCGATGGTATGATGGAAAAAAATCAATGCATGATTTGCGCGAACTGATGCTGTTTCAACTGCTGGAATGGTTTGGTTCAACTGAAAACTGTGTTTTCATGCATGATTTAGCTCCATGCCACAAGGCTAGGGTGGTGACTCAATTTTTGGAGACCAACCATATCATTGTCCTTCCTTTGCCTGGGAATTCTCCTGTCTTAAACCCCATAGAAAATATATAGGGTATTATGAAGGATTAACTCAGCCAAATTACTCATATAACAAAGGATCGGCTTTTTTCGAGCGTCCTCCAAAATTGGTTTCGTGATGATGAATTTCAGCAGAAGCTTCAAAACTCTATTGATAGCATGCCTAGACGTCTCCGGGCAGTAGTAAACGCTAAAGAAGGACAAACAAAATATTAAATTGTTTAATTTATCATTTATTGAACTCACTTTACTTATTCTATGAACAATAAAACATTTGAAATCAGGTATGTACATATTTAAATTTTGCATTCTGGAATAAAACATGTATTTCTTACATTTTTGATTTTCTTATATTTTGATTATTTTCTAATAGAATTGTGGTATTTTTTCAGTATAAGGTTTAAAAGTTGTCACATTTTCTGATGGAGTGATTAAACAAACACAGAAAGTATCAAAACTATGATTACATTTGCTAATAACCTTATAAATATTGAGAAAACCTAAAAAAAGCATGAAAATATCAGGTGGTTATAATAATGTGTCCACTAGTGTAATATAGAGAAAACGTAGAATTTTTGAATTCTGGGTATTTTCCACATAAAAATAAAAGATTCCGGCAATACATAACATGTATTCATGATATTTGTATGACTGAACGAAATGGCCGCTTTGTATATTTTAGGTATAGCACATAGCTATCACTGAAAATTAGAAACGTAAGAAAAAAAGTACTTTATAATATTATTCTATACACAAATTATATAAAAAATAAGTTAAGTGAAATAGAATTGTGGTATGAGGTGAATGTCTCTGGATGGTTCATGAAACCAAACTCAACTAATGATTCCTAGAATGTTCAATATGGCAAAATCATTTGATTATCCTTGGGAGAAGTTTTAACAGTACATTTTATTTCAAGTTACTGGAATAGAGTGGATAAAATTGAATTATTGCATTCATGGAAAATGCTTCTGATCATTTAAAATTTGATGTACATAAGTGTACACAACATTTATCGGATGTATAACAAACATAAATTATTAAAAATGCCTAAGTACTATTAGGCATATTGAAGCCGATATATTCTGCCAATTCATAATTCATAGGTTGTTCTAACTTTTTACGGCAATTAATGGTTTACACAAGAGTCTGCAAACAGATAAAACTCTATTACCTTTATTGGCAATGGCATTAATTCAGCAGTATCGTGTTTGTCAAATATCCTTATCAAAGGTATCATATTGAGTCAGGTAAAGATTTACATCTGAAGTTATGTGATCATTTATATATATTTATTTATATATCACATTTACATTTTTCCTATAGATTTAATTTAAGAAGTCGTTCTAATATTAATTATTTATAATTAAAACATTTATTTTAAAAGTTGCATTGTTTAAATAAAATCAAATTAAAATTTATAATAATAAATGTTAAAATAATAATTTAAACTTTCATTCGACTAATAAACTAAAACTGTTAGAGTTGTTGGATTTGATATTTAAGAGCTCCTTGAAATGATTTATTATGTATTAACAATCAAATTTAATTTTATTGATTCATTAAGACTTTGAAATAGAAGGAAAAGATTAAATGGATGGAAATTTTATATCAGAATAATTATCAAAGTTTTATTCAAAGTTTTTATCAATTTATAGTAAAAATAATTTATAATAGCTTCAAATAATTACTATTCCTCTGAATCGAAATAAATATATTTGTTAGGGTTTCGAAAAAAAACATGTGAACACTTTTGATAAAATTTTATGTAGAAAAAATTTAAAATAATTCTTTGGTAAAATTATTAATTTTAAATAAAATAATATTTAGTTTAACAAAACTTGGAATCAAAAATTATAAATATTTAAGTCTTTGTTTTATTTTATCAATTTTCAAGGCTGATGAAAATTACTATATAAACAGCAGCAAATCTAGTTTTAGTTTGCCCAAAATATTTGCTGAAAAATTTGCCTAACAAGGAAACAAATAACGTGAATACAAAATTTATTTTATTTTTATTTTATTCTTTAAAATATTGTTTTTTTAAAAAACCATAAGTATCCCGTATGGGAGAAAGAGGTTTTTAAATTTTTAAGTTTTAATCAAATCATCGTTCGATTTTGGAGATTCACAGTCTTTACTGTAATCTGTTAACTCGCACGAAATATTGATTTGTGTTTAAAAAGTAAATAATTATATTAAAGATTTTTAATACCCAACATATTTATTAGAAGATGAACAAGATAGCAAACTTAAAGGTTTTTATGTGTCTATATAAACCAAAATAATATTTATTTTTAAAAAAAATTAATAAAAAATTGTCATTAGTATTTTAGATGAAAATAATATTATTAATAAATCAAAGAAATATAATTATAAATAAATTAAAAATAAATTAATCATAAATAAATAATTAATTATAAATAAATTAAATCACTTAATTTTCTAGAGTTTCATATTTTATAATTAAAAAATAGCATCTGAGAAATTATTAAAAAAATATTATTTTTCTAGAGCAATAAAATATTGTTTACTAATAGTAATAGTAAAAATAAATAATAATATATAATCTTAAATTATCAAAGAAATAAGATAATGGTTTTATATAAATTTTAAGATGAGCTTAGAAATTATATAATGGATCCATTTGAATAATAAGATTAAAACAAAATAAAAATTCCATTAAAATTTAAATCATTTTGTATGAAATAAACAATCAACAAAACAATAAAAAGTCCAATAATTATAAATTATAGAAAAAAGAGAAATTCAATATTTATTTTAAAATTTTATTTAATGTACTACAAAAAATAATTTATTTTTCTCAATATATATTTTATGAAATTAGAGAAAAAAAAATTTTATTTACATATGTTTTTAAGATAGAAAACAAAATTTTATCAATTATTTGTATTTTTTGGAATTTGTATACATTATATCTTCAGAATTTTTAAATGTAACTATCAACAAGAATAAACAAGACATATTAAAACAAAAACTTTTGCATTTTTAATATTGTGAATATACACCGAAACAGAGATTTGAATAAACACTTTCAGAAATATAACATCGGTATAATGAAATTTAGAATATAAATATAATATTAAATGAATTATCTTTTGAGCTAGAAAAAATTAATATAATATTGTTATATGAGACAAGAAAAATAATTGTTTAATTATCTTTTTACATTATTAATAAGTATTAATTGAAAAAATGTGGAATATAAATAAAAATATAATCATGTCTCACCGAATTGTTATTCTACATTATTTATTGATATCTATTAATTGCAATTTTCTTATGTTTTTTTAAAATATATTTTTATAAAATTTATCAGATAATATTCCTGTTTTTTCAAAATATGAATCAATCAAAAAAATGAAAATATGTTATCAAAAAATATAGAAATATTAAATATAATTTAATTCAATATATATTTATTAATTTATAAAGATGAGAAAAAATTGTTGAACATGATAAATGTAAAAATTACCTAAAGTTCGGATTTAGGAACTTGAAGTAATTTTTACTTACGAGATAATAATCAAAAATAAAAATTATATTAATAATACATAATTCACAATCAGTAAAATTGAAAGAGAAAAAGAAGACAATGAATATAGATCACAGAAAAAGGGAAACGAGCTGACGAAAAAAAATTAAACAATGAATATATACTTTACAAAATTGTCCTTTGGGTCTCTGGTCAATAAAATTTGATCGTCAATGATCAACAATTTTCAGCTTCGATGTGCACAAGTTGGAATTGCAAATTGCGGTAGAACGGATTTGATGTGATATCGAGTATTTTAAATTGGATGGCAATGATCGTTTGTGGAGCTAATGCAGCAGTTTCTTCAATTGAGGAAAAAATGAATGATAATGAATTACAAGATTGTAAATCACATAAAATTCAGGTCGTGAAAAAGGCAAAATGAAAAACGCTAGAAAGTCTTAATGATAATTTATTTAATGATTTTCTTTTTTAATCAATTTAATAATGATTTTTTATTTTTAAATTTTAAAATTGAAATATTGGCTTGACTACTTAATGTAGTCAAGCGTATAATAATTATAAAATTAAGGTTTATACAATAAATAATAACTAAATGATAATAAAAAAATTTCGGAATTAAGTCATAATTTTTAATTATAAATACATTTATAAATATTTAACGCTTATTTAGAATAAATGAAACTCTTTCCCAGAAGGAACGATAAATACAGTAAAATAAAATTCACCAATTGATTATTTTACTCAAGATTTTTGTAAACAGTACCCTGAAGGAGGCTCTAAGGCTTATCAAGTTCAGATTGCTTTTGATTGTTGAAAATAGATTCTCAGTAGAATTTTATTCTTGTTAACCCATTTGATAATCCGTTTCAATAACCAGTGATAGTAATTGATTTTTAATAGTTTCCGAATGATAAAACATTGCCTTATAATAAGAATTAATAATATATCATGTTTAGGGATTCCTTTTCGTTCAGCTTGTAATGTAAATATCCTAGATGTTTCAGTAATAAATGCACCATAAATCAGTTTGATATGTCCAATATTAATTAACATGACTATGCAAAGAGAAATCTTCTTCCATTTAGAATTTGGTTGATTGAAGTACCGGCTGCCGGACCGAGTGGCGGCGGCCAGCACCTCTTACTTGTGCGGGAAGATGCCAGATGGTAGAATTGATCGGCAAGTTTGGTGGACGCCATGAAAACGGTCGAGCCTGATTGCCATTGGCCGGCGCGTCGATACGCTTTGAGTTCTCACCAATTCGGTGACGGCTTCCCCATCCGTCTCTACGGCTTTGTGGCGGTCGGTGGGAGCATGGAGATCTCAAATACGGTGCGTGATTTTGCACGTTGTTACTTTTTATTAATTAAAAAAATAACAAATTCGAAATAACAATGACAAAGCCGACATTTATTATAATACAAATTAACTTAAAAAATTTAAAATGGTATTTTTTAAAAAGGTGTCATCACCCACATATTATTTAAACAACTGTTTATTAAATAATTTTTTTTCGGTCATTTGATCGGAACACCACATTGATAAAGCACGGATTCTAGATGACCAGATGCATAACTGTTAAGTAGAGAAGGCTAGATCGATGGAATAAATATAGTTCAATTTATATTTAAATTTGATCTAAGTGAGCTTACTGATAAATTTGGGTTTTATAGATAAACTCACTTTTATAAAAGAAAAGTAACGACAGTCAAATAATAAAGAGTATTTGCTTCGAAATAAATTTTTATTATAATATCATTTCTTTATCCTTATTTATATTGGAAAACATTTCCTTTTCTACCCAAAGACAAGTTAAATTTTGAATGATAATCACTGAAATCTTTATTGTTTTATTGTATACATATGAAAATAAATAAAGAATTGATATGATTAAAAACGAAATAAAATAATTTAATTTAAAAACAAATTGAAAATTGGTCATTTAAACAATTTATAAAACGATGATTCATCGAGTATATTTTTGCCGAGTTTTTGACATGTTTTCTATCGATGTCACTGGGGGTGTGTCGATTATTTTGTTGACTGGCTAGTGAATGAAATGCCTTGCTCTGATTTGTCAACCAATTAGCTAGATTCTTCTTTCAAAAAACTTTTATTTTTGATTTGCTGAATGGGATTTTGAATCTCGACTTGAAAAATTTATTTACGATTACTTAACACCAACTGTGAGGAATATTTTAAATGTTTCATGTTTTGTGTTTAAATGTTGTATGTTGATTTGAAATTGTGTCTCTCCTACCCAAATGGATGATTAATATTTGAATTCTTATTATCTAAAAATATGTAATGTTTATATTAATTTTTAATTTTAAATAAGTTAATTATTTTTTACAATTTTTAATAAAGCAAATTAATCGAACGGAGGAAACAGGGTTATGTAGCGGTTTTTATTACATGAACCATCGATCAGTAATTCAAAATCCAATGAATTGAATTTGGAAAATTCAATTGGATCGATGAGAAAAAACAAATATACGTTTCTTTCAAACTTATCATTAATAACGCTCCAGTTATTTGAAATTGATTCTTTTCGAAATAACTCTTTTTGATTGCGAATATCGAAATCCGCTCGATAAATTCCATTCGAAATTTCAGTTAATTTCATCTCGAGATATTTCATTGAATTTTTCATCTCAAATAATTTCATCTTCGATTGGAAGAACGATCCGTTTCTCGATACAAAAAAAATCGACAATAATCAAAAAATAACAAATTCGAATCGTATCAAAAATTTTTTTCGAATATTTAAAAGCATCAAATTTTTTTAATATTCAAACAAAATTCAATTTATAATTTCATACGATAATAATTTTTACCATGATAATAATATTTTTTTACAAAACTCGATTTATTTATCCATAATACTTTTTTCGATCAAATTTTTCAATATTTTCAATTATTCCCTTTTTCAAATTCAATATCTTTCACAGTTAATTTTTTTACACAAAATTACATCAAATTAAAAAACACAAAAAAATAAAATATCACAGATTGACTTGTTCATAGATTTTTCATGTAAAGAGAATGAGGGAAAAGAGAGCGCGGGATCCATTTTCATATAAATATACATATATACAATTAATGATAATAACAATATAATAACAATAACAAAAATTAAATCTCGAACAATTAATAATCATTTTAATTTTTATCCAATAAGTTTTGAGTAAATATTTTAGTAAATTATTTATTTTTCCATTTGCTAAAAAAATAATAAGAATTCATTCATAAATTAATTTAGTTTAGAATGCACTCGTACAAAAGCTTTGACAAAGATTGTCTTAAGGACAATCGCAATTGTTGTGTAAATAAAAATACGTAAAGTCAAATCGGTGTTCTTAATACCAACAATTAAAACATCAATTATTTTTCGATTTAAAAAATTTAATATTTTTTATTATTCTAGGCTTTTTTAGTTTCTAACATAATCAATTATCTTAGAAAGGATATATTTGTTTAATTTCAATGTTTACGTAAGGTAAATACAAATTTAGCTCCATTACGGACAATTAAATAAATAAAAGAAAGATTATATTCATATAAACAAAATTTAATAATTTTAAGTAATGTTTGAGTTTTAAATATCCAATTTGTGTTAAAAGCAATAACTTTCGCACTTGAAAATTTAAATAAAATTATTTTTTTTGGGAAAAGACTGAAAGGAGGTCACATTCGCGTATGCAAATACATAAACGAAATTCAGGACATTGCCCATTTTGTGTCAAATAGGAGTTGGAAACGCTTTCTGACACAAATCCAAGAACTGTTCCGCGAATTTTAATTTTTATATAAATATTTATTAATAATATATATTATTATAACCAATTATAAACAATACATTGAGAAAGAATCAAAGAAATAAGAGTAAGGAAGAACGAATGGAAATCGTACCGCTTAATAACTTTTTATAACAGGAAATTATTTTTCTCAATTCTGAAAAGCTTCAAAGTTTTCAAACAATCTAAAAAAAATAAATGTGTTAAAACCGGATGTTACTTGGTAATTAGTGGTTAGACAAGAAACACTCGTCGAAATAGATATAATTTCTAAATTCTATTTCAAAAGACATAAAAGTATATTTAAATATATGTAAAATTTGTAAAAAGTTGTATGTGAATGTGAACAATTGTTTTTAATATCACAATTTCTTTACTGGACTTCCGAAAGTTACTTTTGGTGACAATCTTTATGACTGTATTTCGAGGTTAAGGTACATTTAGCTTACGTATTACGTGTAAAGTATTCATATGGACGTATGTGAATGATTAGATGAAGCATCTATCGAATCGATGGGTTGCAAATGGTTATGATTTTAACAACTTACATTGTGTTTTGATTACTTATGGTCTTGCAACCCAATGTTGAATTTTATTAAGACAATTTAAGAAATGAAATTTCTGGAAATGAAACATATTTGATATCTTTTGAATTTCTATTGAAATCTTTCAAAATACATATTAAAATCATATATGCCGAGAGCAGCATTGTTTCTCATCTTGATGTTTCTCCTCCCGGCATATATATCATTTATTTTTTATATCTCATAATTAAATGAATAGAAACACTTGACTTGTATTATTTTATAACAAAAATATTATAATTTATCAAAAAATACTGCGCGATATAGGTTTTCAAGTTTCAGATGGAACTTACTCAATTCTTGCAGCAGGTATTACCTATTTAACTAATGTTTTAAGATGGAAAGATTTCTAAAAAACATTTCTCGATGTTATGTTTTGATGAAAAATAATGATAAATCAGTTCAAAATATTGGAAACAAAACTAATTGGAAAAAAAGTTTTCTTGGTAGGAATATAATTCGGTAAAGCGCCTAATTCAGGTCTAAAGGTGTAAAAATACATTGTTCTATACATTTTCATTATTCGATGTACTTAATATTTTTTAATTTAATTTAACTTAATTTAATTTAATTGCGTTGTTTAAGTGTAATTAAATCACGACAAGAACATCCGAATATGTCATAAAACCGAGCTAAAATCAACCATCATTCACTTACGATGAGGAACCATGCGATATTAAACGCAAGGCATGGTAAGTGCTTTTTGACTGCTTTGGTGTTAGGCAGTGCATTTTTTTGAGTGTTTCTTTTTGTGTTTGCGTTTTTTCTTTAGAGGTTAAACATCACTGTTTGTATTGCCTAATGGGAGATCTCGCTTTGTCATTGTTTTTTCAGGAGGAATTTCTGAGTCCAAAATTGGAGTCTCCATGGTGGGAGTTTGTTGTTTTATTGGTTCTGGATCGGTCTATACGGGCTGTTCTTCAAGATTTTCTTCTTTGTTTGATCACCAATTTTTAAATAGAGATTCTGAGCTGTTTGAAATTTTCAAGGTTTTCATATTTGATGACAGTTTCAACGAGTTCGATAAGTTTCACCTGTTTATTTTTGACTTGCGTGACAATGAGGTTATTTGGGGAACCAATGTAGATTGATCTTGTTGTTTGATGTGTGGTTGTCGTCTCTTGGTAAAAAGGAAGAGTTGCATGGTTCTCTAATGTGATTATGTTTCTGTCTTTCAATTTGTAGTGATTGCCAGCTGAGTTGGTTGATCTACTTCATCCCTTTGTCCTATTATAGAAATCTACAACGGAAGAGATGTTGTGGGATGAGATGAAGGAAATAGGTTTTTTAAAGGGTAAGGTGATGTTGTAAGGCAAGATGCGGTTGCTTCGAGGGTTGAAGCGAAAGGCGTGTTTGATTTTTAGATTTCTCGGTATTTAGAAATCAAGGTTTAGATTAGTGAAGTCTTTCTTTTGGAATTTGAAGGTTCGACCGCTCTGATCTTTGGAAAGTCCAAAGTCCGTATTTTCTTTGTAGAAAACGATGGTTGATTGAGCCAGGTCATTGATGGGTATGATTTCCAAAGCTGTTGTTGTGGAGGTTTCTTGTGATTTCGGAGTTTGTATTGAAGTAAAAATGTTGATAGTTCTTGGTTCGGTGGTATCTTGCATACTCGAGGCTTGAGTTTGTGATTGTTCTGCGCTACGGTTGTTTATTTGAGTTTCGCTGTCTAGGCAGTTGGAAATGTTTTCGGATAAGTTGATTTGAGATTGATCAAATTCCCATCTGAATATCTCAGAAATTTGGTCGAGTTTTTCGCAGAGGGTTTCAGTTAAGGTGGTTTCCATAACTCTCCCGTTGCTGAAGGAAAATCTTGAGGTTATTTTGATTATGTTGTTTGCAAGTACATGCAGTTTTGAGAGGATTTGTGAGTCTTTGATGTAATTCTGTATGTTGTGCCTTTTCGGAGATGTTCGGGCAAATTGTAGAATCGGAGAGTAAGGGTATTGACCTCGTCTAATTTAGCACTTTGTAATGATCTGTCTGCGATTTTAGAGTTTCTGGACATTTGTTCTATATATTTTCGTTATTCGATGTACTTGATAATTTTATATTTATTTTGAGTCAATCCAAAAAATGACCTTTATTTAAAAAAAATATATAACGAAATCATTTATACTTGAATTAATTTATTAAATAAATTATTTTTTAACCGAAACAAAGAAATACAATTCTAATGAATTAATAAAGTATTAATTTTAAATTTAATTTATTCTTAACAGACATTGAAAAGAAATATTTACACCACAAAGAAATTAAAATAAATAAAATTATAACTTGTATGTATTAAAATTTCCAAAAAATAAAATCAACATTTATTTTTTTATTTGCCTCCAGCTTTAAATTATTTCAATTTCCTTTAGATATTTTGCCTTAATACTGAGATTTAAAATTTTGAAACAAGTTTCCATTTTAATAAATAGAAACAGAGTTAAATACTTCAAAATTATTTAAAAATGAAGATTTTTTATAATATCATTTATGTATAAGTAATTTAATTGTTTCTGAGAGGAATATTTTCGTATGGTGTTTAATGTATGTTGATTTTGGATTGTGTTTCTCCCACCCAAATGGAAGATTGATATTTTCAATATTTGAACCGTTTGATTATTCGGACAATTTTGAAATGTAAATAAGAACTTTAAAATTAAATAATTATATTTTAATCAGTAAATATCTATTTGAAAGTAATATAAAATATTTTAATAGTATATTATAACGTAAATATTTATTTAGTCATAAATTGTATATTTAAAATAAATAAAATGTATTTTTGAAAATAATTTTAAATTATTTTAGTTAAGAATTGCAATTTAAAATTATCAATCAAGAACTATTTCTTACTTCAAAAGTTTTGTGGCGAATTGTCCTGGAGGCCATTCGAGTTGTGATGTCAATAAATGTATTGGAAATCATATTAGTATTCTAAATAGTTTCATTGTTATATAAATAGTCTTATCATGAAATATAATATTTCTAAAGTATAATTATTTTTATTTTACGTTAGGCATATGAATAAATACAAAAGTTGTAGTTATTCCTCCCTTACGGACACGATCAAAGACACGAAAACATTTAACGAAAAGATGACACAAAAGATATACAGA
The DNA here is from genome assembly GCA_001938485.1 of Girardia tigrina. Lineage (NCBI taxonomy): Eukaryota > Metazoa > Platyhelminthes > Tricladida > Dugesiidae > Girardia > Girardia tigrina. The sequence continues at coordinate 27,009 of MQRK01251161.1, forward strand.
ATAGATATCACGAACAGGAAATATTAAGACGTAGAAGAACATGATTTCTGTTCTAAGAAAATGAGTGGCGCATGAAGAGCACTGTTTGTGGGATAAATATTGGGTAAAACGTTTTGATGTTTTGGAGATTTTCATGGAATTAATCAAAGGTTTCCAGCTGCCGGATGTTAATATTTTTTATCGATTTTTTTTAATTTTTTGTATTTGGTTTCCATATAACTATATTATTTTTACTATAACAAATTCTTTTTTATTAATATTTGGCTTTAATAAAAGTTTAATAATTGTCTTATAAATACTGTTTTTAATAATTGCACTGATTAGTTGATCCTTTGGATTAAACAGTAAATACAGGGATTACAGAGAATTTATTTATGGTATTATTTGCCAATTTGGTATCAGTGGATAGAAATCACTAAGCATCGCAGCGGGGTCGTAAGGCATAACCTTTCGGCGATGAACGTAATAATTCCCGAATAAAAATAGGGGAATTATAAAAAATTGAAGAGAAATAAATGAATATCAAGTTAATAACAAAGTATTATATGTCATTATATTGTTTATTTTATATTATATTTGGCGTTTGATAAAAGATTATAAGCTGGTAAATGACGGGACAGATAGCGTAAATCATGCGAATGAGGAGTTGTTGGTTGTGATTGTATCTCATGAAAAAGCGGAAGAAATATTGGATGAAGGAAAAGGTTTCCAGCTGAATGACATAAAAGCGAAAAAGACATTTTACGAAAAGTTTAGGTTCAGCAAAAGGATTAATAAATTATTGATACCGAAATTACTACTAACCTCACTAATGTGGTATGCCAAAACGAATCAGAGCTTTGAAATTTCACCAATTTGCATCCGTTTTCCATGCGGAACAACCATAACATACTCTGTATCTAACTAAAAGGTTATAAACAATTATTCTCAAAAACAGGGAGGTCAATTTGTTTATCATAGCTTATTAGTTCTCAGTGCGATATGTTATCAATTTAAAAAAAAGATTAATCTAGGGTCATGATTATCATATTTGAGAATATTTTTGTCATGGAATTATTAAAGCTTTTGCGTGCAGAGATAGTGTATGACTCGTTAAATCGCTTTGTAATACAAAGATAGATAATCTATTCGGATAGCCAGTATTGGGTTCTTGATCAAGAGAAGAAGTCATTAACGCAAAACTTTATTTCTTAAAAAATTGAAAATTATATTTTAATTTAAAATTTATGAATTAATATCATTTTTGATTTGTTTTATATTTACACAAAAGTTACAAAATAGTTTGAAAGTTTATTTATTATTTCCCGAAAATTAAATTTATGTTTCATATTAAAGTACAATTTACTTGATTAATAAATCTATTTATTGGTTTTATGTTAAACATTAAAAATCAGTTTTATATAAATTACTTTTTACGTTATTTTAGCATAATCTATAAGTCTATTTTTCGAAATGTAATTATTTAATTATTAAATTGATTAGAATTTTAAATTCGGAAATTTTATGAATCCCAAAAAATCTCCTAATAACCCACATCGAGAAAATTCTATCGGTACAGCGCCGTCTTCGATTGATGCTGGGAACCAACTTAATTGACCGACTGTTAAATGAACACAGAATTTGAAGCAATTTATAGTGTCCTGAACATTTAATGCCTTGTGCGGCTAGCCGTTATTTTCATCATTTGTTGTCAGAAATCAACTTTTCAAAAAATTGTGAACAACTTTTATTGTTTCTTCCAACAAGTAAAATTACTTTTCGCATTTGGAATACAACACCATCAAGACGAAGCCTCCCGGAAAGTTATTTAATTGATTATTCAATTTTAATCAGTTTTTGATTATTATATTGTATTAAATTGCTTTTGTGACATTCATTACATTTCTATATTATTTAATAGATGTTTAATATTTTATATTATATTGTGATATTCATGTGGAAACGACAGCGCAAGTTATCACCATAAATCAATATACCAACCCGCGCTCAAAATTCGACGACCTCCTCGACAGCCTCAAGAAAATCGAAAGATCTGACCTTTACCCCAACCAAAAATTCACCGCTTACAAACTCTTCCTCCACTCCAAGATCTCATTTCACTTGAGATCTAACAAAATTGCAATCAACAGCTTCTCCAACAACAAACATCAAGCACCCACACTTGATATCAAGATCCGTTCAGAAGTTCAGAAGTTCCTGCGACCACTTCTTTTACACCTCAACGTCCGAAGGTGGCGCTGGCCTCAGAAGAATGGTTGACGAATGCGCCATGCAATCGATTATCTACATCTTCCGCCTTGGAAACTCCAAAGACCCGAGATTGAAAGTAGCCGTCTTCAGAAACCTGACTACCTTTTATGAGTATCACCACCTGCCATCCGACATTCCAAGCATCTATCTAAATCTAAACAGCAACAATGCCAAGCCAAAAAGTAAATCACACTGTCAATGGTCCAAATTCGCCATTGCCAGAAAACTCCTAGTAAGAGAATTAGGAATCGACATAAAACTCGAATGGATACCCGACACCAGCAGAACTAACATCTTCATTTGACAAATTGACAAACAAGATGATTGCGAATAAAATTTTATTTAATGACATTCTTTTGACAGATTTTTGATTAATTTCACTCTCCGAATTAATTGTTGATTAAAACAAAATCAACTTTTTAACCATATCAAACATAACATTCAATTTTAAAACCATATTCAATAATTAATTTTTTAAGCAATACTAAAACATAAAATATTTACATATTAACGAGAAAAACTAAAAAAACAAGTGTTGATACACAACACAATAAATAATAAATTATAATTAAAATAGAAACTTTCAAAGACGAAAATTCAGCTCACCCGCCATATATGACGGGTATTTTTCTAGTTAGTATGGTTTTTCTCGACTGAGTCACAGGTAGATACATTTAAAGAAGATTTTAGAGGATTTTAGGTAGTCTAGATTTACAAGATTAAACGCCAATGAACAGCATG
>MQRK01251163.1:12651-25920 GCA_001938485.1 Girardia tigrina
AAAATATTTGGGGGGAATTCAAAAATTTGGAGGGGAAGTTCTCCCCCAGAGAGCTCTGGCTGGAACACTGGTGAATAGTTTAGCGGTCGAAATACTAGGTTGAAATAGTAGGAAACAAATTAACATGAGGTGATAACCATTTACGTGTGTGTGTACATGTTACTTAATTTACATATTAACTTACTTAAATAATCAAACATCTCTGTTTGTAAGCTAACCAATCAAGATAAAGAGATATCACCGTGTAAAAATGCACTTGACTTTTTGTCTTGCTCGTGTGTTGTATAGACCAGGGGTCAGGTAAGTATGAATTATATTAACGTGCAGACAAACACATCAAAGCTATAGGGGTTTGGTGTGCTAATTTTCTTCTGCTATTGATTCCACAGGCACACATCATGAGGCAAGCCATTTGAAAAAGGTTGCCGATCTATGATATAGACAATACCACTGTATCACATACACACATATCTCACGTATATGAAAGTGAACCTTAAGTGAAAGCAGTAGAACGTATTTTCTCGTCTCTTAATTTGATTTAATATTAATGCAGTGAGAAGTCCACGCACCGTGTTTTTGAAAAGAAAACAAATTTTCTCAAAAAGTTTGGTCAATAATTTTGAGTAAAAGATAAAGGATAGTCTTTAAAAAGTAAAGAGTGTTATTAACAAGAGGACGGATGGCAATCCGAGAGTATATACGTGTTAAAAATTAAGAAACTTCAAAAACTCAATAATTTAAATGTTAAACTTATAATTTTGTGCACTTTTATAAAAACCAAAATATAATTACATAACATGTATGTGAAAATGTAGGTTAATGAAAATTTACTCTCCTGTGTACTCAAATCTTCATTTTTTGTGTTTATTAAAACAACATACCGATCCTTTTTATCCCTGGCTGGCCACTTGGACCGAGTCACTTAATTCTGTTTTTCTTGAATCATCATGTGATGCAAGTGTTTCTGAGATCCCCTTTTCACTCACTTGTCTTTTCTCAGATTATAATTTTAATTTACAGATTCTATTGAATTTGGAAAATTATTTTTCATGGAAACAAATAGTTATGGATGTTTCGAGAATACTCAATAGAAGCTAATGGAAGAAGAAGAATTATTCAAGTATTTTGGAATCTGTCTATAAATTAGACTTGAGAAATAAGACATCTCATCGATTTCCATTGCCATCTTTTGTAAAAAATCCAGGTCCCGAAAAGAATATTACGGAAAGAAAACCTTACAACGCAATTCTACACAAAGGCGTAATTCGCAAAATGTTGTTTTGTTTGAATTGTTTTCCATCTGCTCCCAAACGCTTTCTAAATTAAAAATTATTGTTATTTGATTGCTTTAAAATAGAAAAACAAAAAAAACCATTTCATTTGAACTTTTTAGATAGTTTAAACTAAATAATTTAAACAAATTGACCTTAAAATATGTCCCCTTGTAACTTAGTTTCCCGGGTTTTCGAAGATTCATTAAAAAATAATAGATAAAGTTCAAAACAATTGATTAAAATTCTTGTATAATATACCGATGCGCATGACTCGAATGGCAGCCAAGACGAGCGTTACCATGCGATAAATGTGGTGCATTATGTTTACAGTACTTTACAGCTATTTAGAATCACATAAGCACTCATTTTATTTGAAAATTATGAGTGAATAGGGGTTTCGATCCCGGGAAAATTAGGTCGGGATCTCGGGATTATGGTCGGGAATGGTCCCCTATGTATGACACAAAACTAAACATTCGTGAATTGATAATTAGTAATTGATGGCTCAAATCGGTGATGAACCAAGAGAGCAGAGGTTTTTGTGACTGAATAGTGTAGTACTTTTGTTGTTTTCCCTGTGCGACTGCCTGCTTCAGTATGGTGCCTTATTTTATGTCGAGCGACTTATTTTCTGTTGCAAGAAAATTAAATGTCAGTTGTTTAAATTGTTTATTGAAAGAAGAAAAAATTGCTCGAAAAAGTTATTTTGTTGCATTTATCATGAGACAGAATTAAATATATTCTATTTTTGTAATTGATAAAAATTGTCACTGAAAATGAATCGCATAAATATTAATGGCAAAATGATAAAAGCAGATGAAAAAAAGGTATAAAAAACTAAAATCGGATAAAATTCGAAAAAAGACAGACTCATTCCAAATCAGTTTGAGTCGTGTGTCAAATATGATCGATATAGATAAATTGAATATAGAAAATAAATAATAAGGTTAAAACAGATAATGAGGAAGAGTTTTGATTAAAAATAAATCACATTTAAAGCATTGCTTAAGAATGGTAATTTAGCCAGGGTATGTAGTTTATAATCAAGGTTCTGATGTTGGTCAGTCATTCTTATGAAATGCTTCACAAAAAGTCACTTGAAACAACAGTGACTATAACACAATGTTAGAGATCAATATTTCTTTTACATTTAAATACATCATTCATCATTATACGGAATTATATTATTCAGAAATCAATCGCTTCCTGAACACTGATCGTAGAAGGGTTAGACGGATTGTGATTTAGCTTAACTAAATGGGTCTGTAGTTGTTATAGGAAGAATTGACGAATGAGAAAAAATAACTGAGCAATAAGAAAAATAATGCAGATTAAAGGGAATGTAAAAATAAATAAATAAAATAAAAATCATTATTTTTTCCATTCTTTTTATTAGCTTACTTTATGTATATGTGTGTGTATCCATGGAATTTAGAAACCTATTTTTGAAGGCTTTTTACTCAATCAATTTTCTACAAACTTTGCACACTCACTCATTCTCGATGACAATAAATGATTATGTAAAAATTGTATCGAAAAAAACTTTTTTATGGTCCCAAAATGGAAAAAAGGAAAATTCAAAGTTCCTGAATAATATTAATTGAAAAAGATCTACTTATAAATTATAAGTAGTTCAAATTACGCAAAAAAGTTTTAATAAATTGATAAATAATAATAATATTAACAAAAGTAATTTTTCCTTCTACAAAATATAACAAAAAAATTCTCTTGGTAAAATAGAGTTCTGCCAGCATAAAGAACGGATATAACAATTTTTCTGATATACAAGTTTAGAAATATGAATTATAATTAACCAAAAATAAGTTTAGAATTTTCTAAGTACCTATTATTGTAGCCATTTGATTTTGTTTTTTAACTTAAGTAAAATTGTAGCAGTAATAAATATAATAAATATTATTGTTAATATTATAAAATTATATTAAAAAACAGATGATTTGCAAAATGCATTCTTTTATACATCAAAGAAATGACATAGAGAATTTTCTTAGAAAAATTGGTTTAATCAATTAAATATTTTATCATTTAATATTAATTCCAAAATTAAATCTGTTTGATTGTTTTTAATAAATTATATTAAAATTTATAATAGAAAATTTTATTATTATAATTGTAATTTGAAAATTTATATTTTAATAATTATAATTCATATTAAAATAAATTAAAAATATAATTATATTTTCAAATCAATTATATTTTTTGCATTTGATCCCAAAAATTTCCTGTAATATAATAATTTTCAATATTTTGTTTTATTTAGAAAAAAATGTAAAGGATTAAAATAGGAGAGCAGAATAACAAGAATAGTCAAGAAAGTCCCAAAATATTACATTCTGATTACAACATTGAAGAGTATTAAAGAAAACAAGAACTATTTTTATTTTTGGATAAGAAAAAATAGGAATGTTTATTGTAAATCGACCTTATATTATTTTCATTCTCAGCAAGTTCACACTTCATTATAAATACAAAATTAATTCACATAACAAACATCGATTTTCAAACAAATTTTCGTTAACTAAATTTTTCATTTCGCCAAATGTTTACTTAATATCGTTTAAATTATTATCCTAATTTTTTAATTTAATTTATTATATTCTATAACATTTTTTGAAATTTTTATTCAATCAAACTTTGTATTTTTAAAATTTATTTATTAAATATATTTAATTTAAACAAAACTCTATTTTTTTCAAATTATTTTGTAACACTATTTAAACTAATTTAAATTTCTTTAAAAATCATTTTGCAGTATCCTTTTAATATAAATTTACATTTAAATTTTTTTTCGTTTATTTTTTATTTTTGAATTTTTATTTTAAAAAGTTTTACTGATTATTTTTCTATTAAAATATATCGATTTTATTTAATATAATATTTATTTGGGATTCCTATACTGATTCTCATCAATACTTAAAATTTTTAAATGAAAAAATACCGTTATTATTATATATTAAGAACACCAATATTGGTTTTCATAACTTTAATTTCATCACAATTTGAATTGCCTTTTTAACAATTCTCAGAAAACCTTTCAGAATTTGACATCTTGCTAAATTGATAAATGCTTGTTAATGTCTTGCTAATAAAAAAATATTGGAACAAGCAGATTTTATTTTTTAAAAATTTTTCTCTTATTATCTCGGTAATAATTTTATCTAAATATTAATTTAATTTTAAAAATGATTTTATTTAAAGAAAAACAATTATTTCATCAATTTAAAATAAGTTAAAAGTTATTTACTTTATAAGAAATTTAAATAACTTTATATTTAATTAAAATTGTATAATCTAAAGATGAATTGGATTTATTAACATTCGGTCCAAAATATGGAATTCGAAAGTTAGACAGTTTTAAGTTACAATCGTCCGTTGAATCTACTATGTATAATTATTATTTAAATTTTATTGAAGTTATTAATATTGAATCTGATAATTTTAAAAGCACGCTTTTTAAGAGTACATCAGATTATTTAAACAATAATTAGAAACAGTGTCATAGAGATTTTTCTATTTTAAAAAATCTGTCGAAAAGACATTAGTATTTGTAAATTTGATAAAGGTAATGGTTTAGTTGTTTTGGATAAATCTGATTATCTTAATAAGCTACATGAATTGTATAATTATTATGTATACTACTATGTATAAAGGTAATGGTTTAGTTGTTTTGGATAAATCTAATTATCTTAATAAGCTACATGAATTGTTAGAGGGTCCACAATTCAAAAAAATAGAAAAGTTTAGTAAAAATTTGAAATTTCCACTATTGAAAGATCAGGAATTTTTACGTTATTTTTTTGAGTAAACTTTGTAAAAACAGTCATATGTAGGATATCTCTCAAGACACCACATCTTTTTTGTTCGGAGCGTGACTGTGTCTGAATTTTTTGGCTTGTGTGCACGTATGAAATTTATATTTTACAAGTGTATGAGATAATAGAGAAGTTGACTCTGATATTTTTAGCTATGTGATTTCTTGCCTTTTTTTAATTTTATTTTTTTATTTTGGAGAAGCTGTTGTTATAAAGATTTTATAAAATTTATTTTATTTGTCAATTTATTTATTTGTGACACTCAGAAAGAGTTTTTTTGTCAAATGTTATTGTTATTTAATCATTTATTTTATTTATTTAGTCATTTGTTTGTTTTTATTATCCTCGGTCTTGTTGTTTGGTTCAGTTAGCCTCTGCTTTATTCAGTATCGTATTAGCAGCCGACGCATGAATAATATTATTTAATTTTATAATTGACATAGGCAATTCTGAAATTAAGTTTAAAAAAATCAATAAATCAAAATTCATAAATAGCCTATCATACAATATTATCCGACGCAGTTTTTTTATCAAATGTTATTCTCGAACAGAATCACGCGTCATATTGCCAAGTGACAATTCAATTTGTTCTACCAATATTGACTGCTCCTTTCGTTATTATTTACGGTGTTTACAAATTACTAACAGCATATATTTTGTTTTGTGCGGTCAACTACAGAAGAAGGAAAAATATTGTAGACTAAAAGGTTATATTCTTTTCATCTTTGCTATTTTGGGTTGGATATTTTTCATAATCGATCGAGTTGTTGTAAATAAAAGAAACTATTGTTTTGTGTTTACAAAAATATCAAGATTATCGAAAAGCTCGTTGTTTTTTTTCTGATTTCTCTAACATTAGTAAAGATCAGTTTGCCGGATATTTATTTTTTGGCACAATTTCCGCTTTTTCGGCAAACTGATTTTTACAACATGTATAAGAAAAGCTGGTTCCCAGCCGGCTAAACTTTATGGCCTTCCTAAGGTACGTAAGGATGGTATTCCAATGAGACCTGCTTTATCCATGATTCAAACATCTCAATACTGTATTGCAAAAAAAATTCGGATTCGAAATTATAAGGTTTGGTTTCCACTTGTTTCAAGTGTAGGGATAGTTTTGAATTTGTTGAATTTATTTCAAACTTTGATTTGGGTAATCAAAACGAATTCATGGTTTCTTTTGACATTGTAAGTCTCTTTACCAATGTCCATTTATGGAAACAATATGTATCTTTTTTGATCTCTGGAAATGTAATATTAATGAACATAACAGTCTAGATGAGTTTGCCTTTCGTGAATTATTTACTTTTGTAACATCAAATGTTCATTTTTTGTTTAATGATAATTGTAATAAACAGGTAAATGGTGTTTCCATGGGTTTCGTTTGGTACGTTTTACCATTTTTATATTGGTTAATTCAGAAGAAAGTTAGTCGTTACGAGACAGAAATTTGTAGAATTGAAAACAGAAACAGGGTTATATATTACTTCTAAAAGTTTCTTTGAATCTAAGTTTAAAGAAGTATGATAAAAGGTTTGTTATTTAGATGTTGATCTCTGCTATCAACATATGAAAAATCTGATGCTAGCATAGTAAAACTTACAGAAGTTTTACATAAAAATGGCTATTCGAAATCATTTTTAGAGAAACTAACCAATGAGATGATAGATAAATTAATTAATAAAGAACATGAGGGCAAAGATGAATTAAAACCCGATAAATTATCTATGGAAATTTTGATATTATATACTCTAAACGTTCATTATTCAGAAGGTTACGAAAAATAAATCGTATATTTTAAAATCAATCGATAATAAAAATTTGAATTTAAAATTCATTTCTAAATCTTACAAAATTAAAAGTATGTTCAAAAATAAATCTCATACTCCTTTGAGTTTATGTTCCAATCTGGTTTATCGATTTTCGTGTAATGGTACAACGCCACATACATTGGAGAGACGTCTCGTCATCTCTGAATCTCACGGATTCAGGAGCATGGACGATTGGGTAATATGCTGGACATATGACGGTTTGTAGATCGGAGGTGAAAAACAACTAATTTTAAAATTGTGGGGTTCTTGATCAAAATTAAGATTTATTAACACCATATTTCATTTAATAACACAAATAACAATTATTTAAACAATTCTTCTGAGGAACTTTCGTTTTCTTTTGACCAAATTCCTTATACTTAAAAATATGGAATTATAAATACTGGTAAGCTATTTATTCGCTTCATTTGTTTTACATGTCTAAATTTTTGAAGTACGATTTACGAATTTAAAATACAATTGTTATTATTTGAAATACAATTTACTAATTTAAGATACAAGTTGAATTGGTGCAATTAACTTTACAAAAGATATAAATCATTTTAAACTTATTTTTTTTAGTTTTAATTGTTAAGAAAACTTTTGATTTTAAATATTTCCTTATTTTAGAAATTATTTATAAAAATTAATTATTTCAAAAATTTTAAGAGTGAACATGTCCTTCACATTATTACCGCTTTTTGAAATTTTTGAATTTTTCAACATTCCGTATAATTTGTTTATCATTTGTATCCTTCAACCTATAGCCCCTATCATGAATCTTTTCTATGATTTCATATGGTCCCTCAAATCTGTTTTCGCTTTTTGTTCTTATTTCTTTCAGTATCCAGACCATATCTCCAACCTTATTTACTCTTTTGGTCTCATTTCCTTCCGGGATGTTCTTTTCTTTTATTCTTTGTCTTGTATCATCTCGGTCTATTTTACTTCCATTATACCATGGTTGTCTATCTACTTTCTTACCAAAACAACTTTCGCTGGACGGCACCCTATTGTTTTTTGTTTTGTTACGTTTAATGCAAATTCCACTTCTGGTAATATATCTGCCAAACTCATGGCATTCCTTTCCTTCAAACTTGCTTGAATGAATTCTCGTATGCTCCAAAATTTTCTTTTGATTATTCTATTCGATTATTCTTATCCTTTTTAGCTTCTTCGCGTTCCATTTGACACTGGGTACACGTGTCGCAATTCCGTCTTGATAGCACATCCGCGTTGTTGTGTAGTATTTCTTCTTGTATTCTATTTCTATATCTAAACTACTCAAGTAATTCATCCACGTTTGGAATTGAGCTGTTAATGGTTTCTTTGTATGAAGCATGAATGTTATAGATTTATGGTTCGTTCTCAGTTTAATTTTTTTCCCGTACAAGTTGTGAGGAATATTTTAAATTTGGTATGTTGAAATTGGTTTGTTGAATTTAGTATGTTGAGTTTAGTATTTAAAAAAGATGAAAGATTGATATTTTGGATGTTCACGATAAATAATTATTCGAGTATAATTTGCATTTTAAAGTACAACATTAGATATTTAAAAAACTTTAAAAATATCAAATCGTTTCAAATTTTAATATTAAAAATTTAAATAAAGTAAATAACTTTTAACTAAGTTTTTAATTAAATAAATGTTCTTTCTTTATATTTAATCATTTTTTAAATAAAATTAATATGTAGATAAAATTATTACTAAAATTACAAAAATTTGAACTTTAAAAATAAAATCTGAAAATAATGAAAAAATTGTTCGAATAATTGTTTATTAAAATACATTAACTAAAAGTTATCAATTTAGAAAGAATTACGAAAGCTTTGCTGAGAGTTGTCCAAAAGACAATTCTGATTGTATTGAAAATAAAAGCTCGAGTTCTTAATAAAAACAATACTGAACTCTTCGATAAAAAACACTAATTCCACGATTATTAATCAAAATCAATTTTATCACGAGCAAAATATTGATAAAATATTCGAAACGATTCGAGAAATATTAAATGAAATGAAGGTTGACGGTTTGAATAATGTGAGACAAATTGGAATATCGGGGCAAATGCACGGTGTTTTGTTGTAGAATGACGACAAGAACGAGTCGGGCTACAATCGGCACTCGAAATTGATTATCTGGATGGATCAGAGATGTAATGCCGATGGTTTCATTGAATCTCTTCCAAAAATGCCGTCGTATTTGGTTATAGAAATGCTCGTTTATGGACAACAATGTGAGATGATTTTTTATTTGTCCCCGCGACCCTCAGTTCACCCATTAACCCAGATGCGCTACAATCACGTTAGTCCTGCGCCAACTCTGTTATCAACCTCAACGTATTTATGTTTCTGTATATTAAGTTTCTTTTCCTTTTTTTAAGCAGTTTTCGTTATCAACGCGAAGCCACTTCTGTCTCTCTCATCCTAGGCGAAATCAAACATTCTCCCAAAAACTAAACAACCTAAACAATATTGATATTTTATTTATTCTCTTAAATTATTATTTCTATTTATTCTTTCTTTTTGTCTAAGGTGCATCGGCTTAGGTAATGCTTAGGTAGATTTTCACCTATTAGGCTTTGATAATTCAGTCAAAAAAATGTGGGAAGTGGGTGAAATAGATACAGAACCGCAAACATATGACAAATTATAAAAGCTAAACACCAAAAAAATTTTTTGGTATGATATTATTTATATTTTCACACCATATAACGGTTCTGTATCACGGACACCATTTGGTTGTTGGGAACAGTACCGTTTGGGGGACGAATTATATGTAGATACCACCAAAATGTTGGTTTTAAGCAGTTCAAAGAAATAATTTTTAAAATAATGAACAAAACCAGAAAAATTAAAATAACTAACAAAATGATAGATTTATATGGAAAATCGATTACAAATAAAAATTCATACAAAAAATTGTATTATAACGGTACATTGCTGGTTTTAAATTTCTTAATCAAAATTCTCAATAGAATCAGAACAACTTCTATGAACTCTTTCTTCAACTTTGTCAATTACAATCACAGAACCTATAATATTCAATTATTAACATTAACAATCAACCTACCAAAATCTAATAAAAATTCAATCGACTTTATAGTGCCAATCCACAAATCTATTCAACCAAAAATGTACTATTAATTCTAATTGTTCCTTTTTATCATTTACATTTAATATTAAAACGTTTATTTTTTCAATTTTCTTTTTTTCTTTTATTAAAAAAATTCATTGAATAAGAATTGTTCAATTAGTTTGTTTTTAATAATATCTTATTTTTCCGATTTCAACTAATGCTATCACAACTACTATTAATATTGGAATACTTTCAGCATGATTAGGAATAAACCTGTAAAGTTTTAATGAGTCCTTTTTATTTGAAGAACAATGTTTTATTGAATAAATTTAAAGGGAATTTTCCATTATAAGGAATACTATAACGAATGAATTTTTAAAAATTATTATAATAATATATCCTTGGATATTTAAAAAACATATATGGAATTGAATTCTAATATCTAGTTAAAAATAGTAAGAAAGTTTATTTAAGAACGTTCACGCAGGTAAAATTTATCGGACACATCCGTATGTTTCAGGAAATTGTTGGTTAAATCAAGGTCATTTGCCTTAGAAGATATATAAAGATAATAATAAACTGCAATAAAAATCATAAGTTTGACCGTAATATATTCTGTCCAACTATTAGTGTCTTATTCCCAATAGATGTTAGGTAAAGTCTAATTATTTACGACTATTTTTTAATATTAAATCATTTTTTGCTGTAAACATATTACATATCAGTCCTAAAGACTTAAGTAATCTTAAAAGAAACTTTACCTTAGATTTTATTTTTCTTTCTATCATTTATGACGAAATTCTTTTATCTATTATATAAAGTTCATTAAAACTTTTTTATTTAACAGGCTGTACCAGATAATCTTACTAGATAATGAATCGAGAGAGTAATAAAAAATAATTAACTGTTGCGCTACCTCCCGTAAATATAGATATATATTAAAAGAAAAAATATTTTGCTACTGTGATTGTTCGGAATTCAAATTGTTATAGTTATTTATATTGTGTTTCTGTTATCAATACTATTATAAGTCTCAGATTCCATTTCATTTCTCATCTCTTTATCTCATTTCAAAATGAATGACAATCCGTGATAAATTTATTCGCTTCAATTTCTTTCTATTGTTGTTATTATAAATAATGATAGTTCATTTTGTAAAAAAAATCAAATAAAAAAACTTCATATATATTAAAAGAACAATAAATTCAAAGGATTGAGTGAAATTAATTATAAAAAGAGAATAAAAAATATCACGTGCCAGTTTTTGTGACGTCAACAGAGATTAAAAACTGAGGTCGAACACGATTGGGGGAAGAAGTGAAAAATTAATTTGGTGGACACAATGATAATATAATTTTGTTTTTTGATCGCCGAGTGATGAACTGATTTCAATATGGCGATGGAAATTTGATTATTAAATGAGAGCATTTTTTTGCTAATTTGATCGTGAACTCAAAATTTATTTAATCGTTAATATTTGGGAAAACCGAATGGATTTATTTTGTGTGACCTGTTTTGAGTACTCGTGAGTTCTTTTGTTTTGTACATTTTATTGTTTTGGAAATCAAATGGTCTGTTAAGTTAGATTTGGTGGCAATTGCTGATAAGGTTAGTCTGGTTTCCAGGAGCCCCGTTTCCGCACCTAAAAACTAACAAGTAGTTGTTTTTAATTCTAGAGAATTATGACAAATAATAAAATACCCTACGTCAAGAAAATCAATCAGTAGTTTTTCAAAATTGCTTATGACAAAAATATATCCAATAAACGATAACTGTAAATACAAAAATGTATTTATTACGAAAAATATCGAAAATTCATAAATCAGGACAAATATATAAAATACAAATTTTAAATTGTTTTGTCTTCTATTTAACTTAAAAATAAGGATAATCGCAAATTTGTTTTTTAAACAAAATGATTAATTAATCATGACTAATTTAATCATTGGTTGATAATAACATAACAGTAAGCGGCTTACTGTAAGCCACTCTACTCGATACAATGGTGCCTACAACTAAACCAATATTCATCTTCAATACTATCTTAGATAGTATATTCTTTAATTAACTCATGTATTTTGTCAAAATTTAAGCTCAATTGAATCACAGGAAGTGAGTGAAAAATCATTTAACGAATTTGTAGAACACGTACACACACATATATATGCATGTATACATTTTTAAATTATTATAAAGAAGAATAATTTATATTGTTAACTTTTTTGTTAGGATATTGTGTCTTGTTTTATATGGTCCCTTTTCTAATTACCGGCTTAATGGACAAAAATCAAATTGGCAATGGGACATCTTGGCACAAAAAACATAGTCCACCTTTAAGTATTGTAAAACTTGGCACAACAAAACTTGGTATATTTAAATTTATTGTAAAAGTTTGCATATTTGAAATTAATGTATGATATCACATATAAATTAAAAATAACATAAATAACTTAATAAATAACTAAACTTTATTTTTAGAAATGAAATATTAAACTAAGATTTGATAAATATTCAAATTGTTGGGCCGAAATATATTTGGAGACAATTTTTGTTATCCTTTTATTCAAATGAAGGTAATTTTGTTTCATGGATTTGGTGCGATCGCAGTATTTTGCTGGATAATCTTTACTCTTGAATATTACATATCCTTTTTAATTACTTCCAAAAACCTTCCGAAATTTGGATGACCACAGTTTAAAACTACTTTCAAAATAACCCATAAAGCTTTCTAAATCTGCATCAGATTCAAGTTCATCTGATATACCTGTTTGGAGCTCATCTAATGCAGTTGTAATATCATCTATTTGTGTAATTGCCGAATTCGTGTATTCGGCAACTCATTTGTTGAATTCATAAATGTTTCGTAAAAATTTTAAGTTTAGAGTCTATTTTACCTAATAACTTAAGATTTTTTTAAAATTTAATTATTTTTTCATATAAAATTGATAATTTTTGATATTAAATAAATATTTTTTCATAATAAATTGATATTTTTCATATTAAATACATAATCTATCTCTTTTTATTGAGAAATTTTCATATTAAAATGCAAATTTTTCGTATAGTTAGTGAATTCGGCAAAAATTGATTAGATCATGAATTTGACAACTATTTCAGCAAACTTTTGCCGAATTCACGAATTAGGCAAAATATTTTATTGTAAGGAAATTCATTTTACAAAAATTTGATAGAGTTAAAAATGTGAGATTTTAATTTTTTGTATTACTTATAAGTTTATTTGTACCAAGTTTGATAATGCGGATTTCTTATGTGTCCATTAA
>MQRK01251166.1:6854-18699 GCA_001938485.1 Girardia tigrina
TTATAATATATTTGTGTATGGGAAGTTTAACGTAATGAAATATAAATTTAAATTAATTTTTTTATAATTTGATAAAATATTTTTATTCTTATAAAGAAATGGTTAAAATATTAATTTTATTTGTGTTACGCAACACGACGTTTCCGTAATCCCAAATATTTTATCCAATCATATTTCGTGTTAGCGGTTTTAACGCTTGATTTTTACAAGTGAAAAGAGAACACTGTCGAAACAAAAAACTCTTCCGGTTATTAAGTATATGTAATTATCTATTCAAACTATGATCCAGATCAATTAGGATCTAACATCAGCCAATCACATCACAGACACGCATCACTAACTAATCGATAAATATCGATCTTCTTCTATCGAAACTCAAAATGATTTTCCCAGCAAAAAAATTGTTTCACGTCCTTCCGAAACAGGAAATCTTTCTTGAGGATCACTTAGATCAGATTATCAAAATAAGTCAAAGGGAGATCGTCGAGAAGTATCCGATTTGTGTCGAACGAATTTCGTATCGCCGAATCGATGATTACAGAATAAAAGAGGATGTCAAAAACAAAAACAATTTCGAAAAGAGTCAAAAGTTTGGAAAGAAGCGATCACCGTTGTCAACAATCAATCATAATAGTGTGATGTAACACTTGATCGTTTTTATTGATCTATATTTATTTGAATTGTTTATTAGATAATCGAATTTTGAAATCGAATCTCTAAGTTCAACATACTTGAATCATACATACAGCATTCATACATTCACACCTTCATACAATTTAAAATATTCATCACATGTATAAAACATCGAAATATGTACAAAAACCTATTTTAAAAAGCTTTAACTACATTATTTTTCATAAATATCAAATTAGAATTAAAAAAACTTTGTCTATACATATATAATAAAGGTTTTTAAATAATACTTTTAATCTGCTGATCTCGTTGCTTTCTGAAGAGAGACGAGTTTTTAAATCGTTCTTCATCGAAATCAATTCTTCTCTCATATACAAATATCTCAACGCTTCATTCCGAAGATCGTCATCTTCTGACAGTAAGTGTTCTTTTTCATTTGTCCACATTTCACCGGTCTAATTCGTAAAGCATTTAAACTTATAGATTGTAAATGATGTATAATATAAGTAAAAATCAACCTAATTGTAAATATAAATAGAACAAACAATAAAATCAAAAGATTCGGATCATTAAATAAGTCGCATAAAGACAAAATCATAAAATAAACATTAAGTCAAATAATAAATATGAATAATTTTGTTAGTAATTTCAAGAGAGTTTTTGATCAAAAGTTTAGAAATTACTTCAATTAAAGAAAAAGAATCTATGTTAAAAACTATTTCTATAAACTTTATTACAAAATTTTCATGGAATAATATAAATGACTGTATATATCAAAAACAAACTTATAAAACATAAATTTCTTAACTTAATATGAATTTCTTTCGTCTTTAAGATCGATTTTGATACCCTTCAGTGAAGGGAGTGAAATTTCCATGTCAAACACAACTCTAAAAATGTTTTAAGAGAATAAATGATATAATTATTTGTGTAATTTGCATCAATATTTGAATTAATTGAAAAGAATTATAATTATAAGATAAGCAAATTTTGATTTAATATAAATAAAATTCGAAAAAAAATTCCGCTTCTTTTTCTAAATTAAAAAATCATTTTGCGACTTCTAATATTTAAATAATTTTTTATTTTTCTTAAAAAAATCTAATAATTTTGAAGTAAAAAAATAAAACAATATTAAATTCAAATTAAATTTTTAAAACATATTTCATTTTACTTTAACCTTAAATATTTAATTTTGAAAATGGATTTAATATTTTATAAATCTATTTTAAGTTTTAAATTATTTAAATCTCGATCAGTGAAATAAAAATTATTCAACTTCTCAAGTTTGAAAAGATAATTCGTCAATGATGGTAACATAAGGATGATTTTACGATGTTAAAAGTTAGTATACTACAATCTTACAAATAATACCTTTGATAAATCAAAGGTATTTGTTAAAGGGGTTACGATACTCGAGAATCGAATCTCCATAGCTTCCTTATTAACGGTTTTATTTTTACATTTTTAGACTAATAGAAATCAGAAATGAAATAATGATCACAAATTTTATTCGGAAGATTACATTTTTTCATAAATGGTTTAGCATAAATTTGACCAGTTTTTTATAGACAGCAAAACAGTTTATTTAACATAAGATGTGAGAAAACTTATATCATAAAATGAGTTGAAATGTTTAATATTTTTAAAAAGCAAAAAGTATGTGTGAAGGCAAATTAAAGCCTGATAACTTTAAGTTGCCTTTACAATGGAATAAATAAAAATGATATGCTTTTATAAATTTTATTTTAAAACAATCAACGGAAGGAGGTATAACGAAGTTAAACGAAACGATCAAGGTTTCGTTTATAAAAAGAAAAAGTGATTGTGGATGGAGATATAAAAACGATTTAAACAGTTGATTAACTAGTAAAATAATATTTCTTACTAGTGAGGAGAACTAAACAAGGAGTCTATCGAATATTAGGTAGAGAGGTTGTTGGAAGCTCTTTTTGTTCGTATAATGAATAGTTATCGAATAATAGATAGAGATGTTGTTGGATACTCTTCTTGTCCGTATAATGTAAAGTTATCGAACAATAGATAGAGATGTTGTTGGATACTCTTCTTGTTTCGTATAATGTAAACACTATACAATGCGATCGTCTGTTGAGTATAATATTCGGATTTAGGTTGTTGAAATTTCGTGGGATGTGATTTTGTGAAAAATTTCCTTTGTTCTTTTTTCTTCTTTTAAATCAACGGCAAATAGTTAGCAATAAATTCAAATTCTCATTTTTTTTATCGATTTTTTTGCAATCGATATATTTTTTTTATGTTTATATATATCATAATATATAATCCTCCGCTCCACCGACAACAGCGATTTCGAGATCACTTCGAGTGAAATTTAGTGATGATGAGTGAGTTGAATGTTGACGGAAAGAACGCGAAAAATCGAACATTTTTCGGAAGACAAAAAAAATCGACGAACTTAAAATAAAGCACAATATATACGATATAAAAAAATTATTTTACATCAAATATATATACGATATAAAAAAATTATTTTACACCAAAAAAATAAAAAATGATTTAAATAAAGTGATTTGAAATAAAGTACTGATAAAATTTAATTACGTCATCTTGAATTTTAATTAATAAGCCTCTACAGTATGAAAACATGTTATTGTCAAAATGTACAAGAGAAATAGAATATGGTTTTCCGAGATATAAAAATATGATTTCTACAGAAATATTTCAAATATTTTATTCTTGGTTTAAGATTGAAAAAAAATTATTTTTTACTAAAAAATTTTTGTAAGAGAAATCAGGAGACCATAGCTAAGCGATACAACCTGGTGTAATACCCCCTAACAGACTCAATTTGCATTTCAAGAGACCCCTAGCAGTTACAATATCACAAAAAATGTTGATAATGGTGATACTCTTTATTTCTTTTTTATTATTCCAGAGTCGATTGTATATTTATTTAAAATTTAATTTTTACTTTCTTTATTTTTTATACCACTTTCAAACATATTTCATGTAAAGGTATTATATTTTTTATGTATGCGAAAGGTTAATTCACTAGAAATTGTAAAGTTTTTTGTATCATTTTATTATCTTTATTTCTGTGTATTTTTTTAAGAATGGATGTCAAGAATTATATTTATTTTAAGCAAGAAGTCAGAAAGATAAAGGAAAAAGATCAGCAGAGAAGAAATAATAATTAACTCCATATAAGCCATGGCAATTAATTATTATAAATTTCAAAAATCAAATGAGAATAGATTTTTGAATTAATATTTATCATAATTAATCTCCTTACCTGTATCAGTAATATGCTGCGAAGTAATAATGCTCGGTAAAACTAGTCATTCCTATACAGTTACAAGTTTAATCAGTCGTGATAATTATTATCGCTAGTTCCGATTCCAAATAACGGTTACCAATATACGGTAACAGATTCAATCTTAGACGATAATTATTATCTCTAATTACTGTTACAAATAACTCTTTATTCATTGTCCTTAGTTACATTTACGAATTATTGTGACAAAAGGTACATTCAAATCATCGTTGCGTATTATCGTCTATATACCTCGCCTCAAATTATTGACATTCTAAGTCCTTGATAGTCATATCTGTACAAATTTCATTTCACTAGTACCGTAATCATCGTACGAGAAGAACTTTAACGGACCACAATTATTGTGTTCGTAATTGTTTTATACAGATAATTATTGTATTCGGTTATCATTAAAAAAATTAACGTTTTATTGTTTAACGTTGATGGTTTGATTTGTACTGAACTCACCCGATTTGTTAATTTGGTTAGATCGTACATCAAGTAGAATAACGTATTTGCCTTTCACTTCAGACGGGTAAATATGTTATTTTACAATAATCACGAATTATAAACAGATTTTATAATTTTGATTGTAGAAGTGCATTTTCTGTTTAAAATTGTACGACAGCAAGGTTGCACAATTTTGTGAATTAGTGATATTGTTTTAAAATGATCACAATCTATATTTGGTTTTGGAAATATATATCAGTTTACCAATGAATTTTGTTTCTGCTAAAACTTAGAAAATAAAAAATATTGGAATGTACTCGTACAATTATCACTGCAATCTATCACATAAATCTCACCGTAGAATAAGTTTTTGTGTCTACGACAATTATATGAAAAGCATACTTGTCATTGATGCCAGTTTTAATAATAATTCTTCGAAGAATAGTATATGACGTAAGACTTGTATATTCGTATTTTTTCTGTGATTTTAAAGTTTTTTTAAGTCCAACTTAATACATTTTGCCAAAGTATTGTAGGGTTGCAAAAACAAAGTTGTTATTTTGTAACAGAAATTCAACTACAGTCAAATGACAATCAATAACTAATTGGCATAAAGATCAAATTTACAAATGAATTAGTACCATGTTTTCCCTAATGTTTCCCTGGGCTTATATGGCAGTGCTTTTGTGGTAAACTCTATTTCGAAAAAATTTTCAACACTTTTAATTTGTAAAATAGTCATAAGTTTTATTATTCAATGTCACTAAAATCACCAATTACATGATCAAGATTATCTATCGATGGATCATTCTCTTCAACATGTTTCCTAAATTTTTATGTTCGTAAATCGAAATGCCTTCAATGCTCTGTCCACCACTCAAGAAAAATCCAACCTTTAAAGCATTCTTCAGAGTTTTATTTCTAATACGACCCTAAGTTGCTGATATCTAGATACCAGTGGTTTCCTTTGGTGGTTTCGCAAGAATTTCTCTAACATTGCGTTTAGTCCTTAAATGATTTATTGATAATGAGATCAAATCATTGCAAATACATAGTACGACCTGAAGGAGTCATTACTTGATTGATTCGTTATCTCAATAAGGTATTCATAGAGTAAGCACGATATGTACTTACAGCAACCCAAACCAATAGAGCACGACGATTTCCTGTGGTATAAATATGCAAACATCGAGAATTATACTTTATCAAAACAAATTTTGTTTACCATGCTTTTTCAGATTCAAAAAGAACTCCATTTTGTTGTTCGACAGTTCTTGTCTTTCATTATTACTAATAGAAGGCATTTTGTTTAGTCACCTGTGATAGATATAACGCAAGAAACATGAGTGATTTTAAGTCTAGTTAATTTAAAAGGGCTTCTGTTTGGAAAAGGACTTGTAAAAGAGAAACACGGTACTACCAATAGTGTGAATTTATACTAAGCTCCCACTAAAATTAAGTAAAAAACAAGTAAATAAAATTAATAAATATTTGGATGGAAATTATTAAACTATACCAATAGAAATGGGAAGTAATACGTTTAAAGGATCTCGAAGTGGATAAAACGAATCAACAGTATTTTTTTCAAATTAATCTTGTTGCGCTAAGAAAATTTAGTTTCTAAGAAATTCATATTAAATTATTTAAATAAATACCAAAGACATAGTCTGTACAGGGCCTTAAACCAGTAAAGTCGTGTGGTTATCATTTTGTAAGAAACATGTTAAGCAGGGTTTCTTTAAGGCCATTTTGGGTGTACAATGTACAACTACCCAAAAATTTGGCTATTTATGGGTAAAACATGGGTTCATTAAAAAATACACACACTGCTATTTAGCCACTCTCTCCTTGTCGCACATACACGCTCCTACACAAGGTCATTTATAATTGTATACTTATTTAATAAGTATAAAACATTCTCTTGTTCTTAACGCTTTAAATCCAGTGTGCATTTTAAAAATAAATATGTTATACTGTACACCAACATTTTCTTAGGTTACACCCAGCCGGAAACCTTAGGAAAAATCCTGATGTTAAGTCATTTTTAAAATGAAAATCCGAAAATAATATTTTTCATATGATATCGAAAATCATTTATACATTCTCTTTAAACAAATCTACAATCAGATATTTATCAAGAATACTCCTACAAATATAAAAGTACTCACGCTACCGGTATCACAATATTATACTTCGAATGTATTGTCCATAATATATAATTTGTTAATTACTTTGACATTATTCAGGATAAAACATCTGTAAACCCTTATCAGACTGAATTGTAAATATGACAAATTTATAAGTATTGTAATCATTATTTTCTGACACTCAATGATAAGATGTAAGATATAAAAGATATTGAAAATTATATAAACATGTTACTGATAACGGTCGTATAAATCAGTGAATAACTTACAATCTTATGGTGAAATAAACTTAATATTCGAATTAGCATACTTGGATCAAATCATCGATACATGTAGCCAAATTAGAGCCGGTCAATTCCGATTCATAGTTTGAATCAACATCATCATCATTCGTATGATTCATTCCGTTTGAACAAATTGACGGTTCATTTTCGACTTTGGAAGATGAACCTGTGCTTGTAACAATGTGGACCTCAGATCGGACATCCTGTTCCATTTCCTCTGTGTTCTTATCAGACAACAACCATTCTGACGTTTTCTCTTCGCTGGCCTTTATCACTAATGATTAATAATGTATTTCAACATGTTATTAATACTAGTGGATATTTTAGGAAATTTATCAGATAAACGATTTGTGATTATATAAGCATTTTCTTTTTAATAGCATTTTATTTAAATTTTTGATGTGTTTTTTTATGAATTCAAAATCGATTTTACTTTTGAAATAAATTAAATAATACCACTTGAAAACATTACTATTCCTTCTGTTTCATAATGGTACGGTCGTCATCATCAGATTTCATCAAACCATAATAAATAAGTCATTGGTAGATTATTGGAATATTTATTTGAAAATGTAATTAAAAAATGAACGATCATGATGATTTAAATTCTTTTAAATACTTTTTCTTGAATCCATTTTTGAATGTATATTATGAGTTTCACAACTTCATTAAATGACTTAAAAGTCGATATCGCTAACCTTTTTTATCATATTGGTGAGGAATATTTTAAATTATCGTATATTGAATTTAGGGGTATGCATCATTTGGACACAGCCGTTTGGGCGTTTTTATTTGGGTGCTGCCATTTTGGCACCACAATAAAATGTTCATTTTTGCGCTGCAAAAAATTGTGTTAAAGTAATACTTTTATTTTTAATCAAGTATTTTATAAAGTGTAATATTGTAATATAATTTTAGTATGTATAAAGGTCAAAATTTTGTTTTAATCAAATATTTTATTAAATTTTTTAAAGTAATAAGAAAAATTTAAAATAACATTAATGTAAAAGCAAGTAACATAACAAATTTATTTTAATAAAAATATGTCAAGGCTCCACACACAACTGTAAATGTTTAATATACACAATACAAGTTTATGTATGAAATAAACATAATTTTTTTACGTCAAAAAATTTTTGTGATAAACCTCTTAAATATTCTATAATGTTACGAACTTCATAGTTTTGAACAATTCTTAAAATTCTCGTATCAGCTTCAAGATATTTCGTTCTTTTGTGACTGGGTTGATATCATCTAATAAAACTCTCAAAAACTTGATAGCAGGCTATTTGAAATTTTATTAACTCATCAATTAGTTTCCACAAAGTTGGATGTAATACTCCTAACTCTGTTTGGAGACGTCAATGAGCAGCTTCCTCATAATTATTAGTACGGTTTTCGTTTGATAATTTGTGCTGGTAAATGTCCACATATCTGGTGAGAAAAATGCGGGGCAACGCCTTCCTTTGTGAGTAAGACGACCTATATAATTTTCTTCAAACCAGTTGACAACTTGGACTAAATCTACATCAAAAGATTGTGCTAATTTTTCCACAGTTACATCTCATCAATAGGAACAATAATTCTTACAGAAAGTGCAAAATCAGGATTATTATTATATTTGATAAAAATTAAATTTTTACTTTAATTCATTTTATAAAATATTTAATTAAAACAAAATTGTTACAAAATTGAACATTTTAACGGTGCCCAAATGGCAGCGTCCAAATGAAATGCTCCCTGAAATTGTTATATTGAATTTTGTATGTTAAATTTGGTACTTAGAAATGTGTCTCTCCAAACCAGATGGAAAATTGGTTTTCGATGTTCATGATGAGTAACTCTTCAAGTATGAATTACATTTTAAATTGCAACATAATCTATTTAAATACTTTAATTATTAAAATGAAATTATTAATTTGTTAAAGCAAAAAAAGAAAATAAATTTTTAAAACTAATTAAATAAATGTTTGTAAAATAAAAATAAATGAAATTTTTTTAGTTTACTTTTAGATGAAATTATTAATTAAATCAATTGAAAGTTTTTAAAATAAAAATCATTAAATTGTTTTTAAGTAAAATTTCTATTGGTAAATAATAAATAATAAATTTATAAAAAAATTATGAAACCATAAAATTAATTTAATTGTATAAAATGAAATCTTTGTTTGTAAATTTATTTTAAAACGATTTATTTTAAAATCTTTACAATTTCGTTCCATTTCAAATAGTAAAAGTTTTTTTTGTGTTTGTCCTAAAGAGAATTCTATGATAATAATAAAATTTTGAAAATATTTAAAAAATAGAATCGAAAATATTTTTATTTAAAAAAAAATTTTAAATTTTTTTATTTAAAATATAAAATTCGATTTTTTAAATATAAGGAGTGTAAAGTCAAAGCAACTAGAACTTGAGTTTTTTATAGGGAACATGCTGAGTTTTATCCAGGAGTTGGTAAACGTGTTTTCTAAATCATGGGCGTTAAATGGCATAAGTTTAAAAGTCATATAGCGAAATAAAAAAATGTATAAAGCTTGGATGCAGTTTTAATTTAAATGATTGGTTTAAGAAAATCATTAATTCTTGTGTTACGAGATGCAACATGATCGACACATGTAATGATGAAGCCAATGACAAGCTTTCAATTGGTATAATTAAATCGGAATTGAATAAAGTAGAGTTATCAATTGTTACACCAAAGGCAGATATTAACCACGTTCTTCGCGAGATTAATGTCGACGTAAGTAATATCACCATGTATAAAGCAATTGAAAAACAGAAGATTATTTAGAGTATGACTTTGTCGGAATCATATCAACTCTTTAATTTCAAAATTCGATTTTTTTTCGATTCTAATTTTTAAGTAAAAAATTTTTCGATTCTATTTTTTAAATAAACACCTTAATAAAATTCTATATTTTATAATGCCCCTAAAATTTTAAACCCCTATTAATGTTCTTAATAATGCTTATTATATTTTAACCCTTAGTAACTCAATATCTTAAAAAACATAAATATTGTGTGAAACAGTAGCTTTTTGTAAATAATGAAACACATATTTTTTTTGTTTTTATTTTTATAAATCACCGATGTTGTATAGATCGGTGTGTAACAGATATGCAACAGTGATTTAAAATGTGATATGTTAATAGTTAGAGATCCTGTAAGAGTTACAACGGTTTGTTACAGAAGTGTCACACCATGTTACGAAGGGTTAAATTAGAAAAACACTATTCAGACAATGGCATGAATCAATATAAGTTCATTATTAATAGACTCGACCCTGATATATATTTTCAATTCTTATAATGAAAAATATCTAAATGCGATAATTTATTTGTCGTCCATTTCAAAAGTAAATTAGATATTTGAATAAAGACAATTTACAAATTCTAGAAAATTCAAAACATTCTCTTTGTCTTTAAATCTATATAAGTAACTTTAAATTTTTCACACTTATTCGAAATTGTTCTAAGCTATCAAAGGGACTGATGACCATAAACCATTATTCTTTAAAATTAAATTGTACATTCTAAATTCAAATACTTAGCTTTAGTACCCCGAATTATGTCAAAATTATAATAGAAAAGAGAAGTTGATGGTTTCATTTATTGAATTATTAATAAAAAGATTCACTATCTTAATGCCAATAATTATATTATTTATTTAATTATTATTATTTATTTCAATAATTATATTACAAAATTAGATTAACAAAATCAAAAAGGTTCGAAAAATCTCTCTAGAAAATTTATCTTTTCATGTTTAGCAGTACCAACCAAAGACAGAAAAAAGAATTGAAAAACATTCTTTAATAAACTTAGGTAGAGCACAACGTTCAGAATGTAGCGACCCAAGCCCTAACTAGATTTTTTTTCAATTTTACTTTTTTACTACTTATTTTATAAAACTTCTATTCATCTTTTAAGTGGGTTAGTGAAGATTTTTCAAAATCTTCTGATTAATTCTAAATAAATTTTCCATGGTCTATATCAAATCTAAAAGTCAAATATCAAGCTGTTTAAATTTAATTTCATTTTCATGTCTTAAATCATTTTTTTCTGTTTTTTGTATGGATAAGTTCCATTTCCTAAACCCTTCTTTAACTTATCATTAGATTCCTCCTAACCAATGTTTTTTAAATTGATTTTATCTTCAATTAAAAATAAAATACCTTCAATTGAGATCATTTCAGACGACTCTTTGAGTGGATCGTTAATTTCATTACCCGTGCTATTAAAATTTTGATTTATTATATTCTCTTTCGCTGTGGATAATTCTTTATCAGACTCATTCAAGATATCATCTTCCATGTCTTCAGAAGCGTCAACTGGTAACTTTCTAAAAAAAGATTAAATTTTCTAATAATAATGCTGTCATTGTAAATTAATATAATCAAAATAAACTGTTATATATAAAACATAGATATAGTTTTAATCACAGATCATAAATTGATAGTCCAAGAGTGTTCTAACGTTTAAAATAAAAACTTAGTTTCAATATCCGATACCATTATGAAAAATTTTTTCATCTAATAATTTTTTCAATACATAATTAACAAATGAAAAACTGCTCCTTGCTCAATTGTAAGTCATGAAACTTAAATAATCTATTATTTGTACTCATCTACTAAAAATATCTATCAATTATCCAAAACATACCTCCTTTTATTAACTATAACTTAATCATTAGACAGAGGACTCAAATGTAAATCAGATTAACGGTATATAACGACATGATAAACTGGAGAATCGTTATCATTTTG
Organism: Girardia tigrina; assembly: GCA_001938485.1. NCBI lineage: Eukaryota > Metazoa > Platyhelminthes > Tricladida > Dugesiidae > Girardia > Girardia tigrina. The sequence continues at coordinate 18,426 of MQRK01251166.1, forward strand.
ATCCAAAAAAGGATTCAAAATTTCATTCGGTCAGTATTTTCAAATGAGTAGAACCTATTTTTAATTACTATTGCAATGGAAACATTTGTACAAGATCACAATACTAATATCGATTGATATTTATACTATCAAACATTTTTTTACCGGTGATCCACATTTTTCTCATTTGGTTTCTCCGAATGTGTAAATTGTAGGATTATTCTCCCATAATTATTCTCTTCATTTAATGAGTTTTCACCATATATATATATTATATATATATATATATATATAT
>MQRK01251169.1:0-11184 GCA_001938485.1 Girardia tigrina
AGAAAGACAATGCTCTGCGTTTGGTGGAACCAGAAGGGTGTAATTTATTATGAACTATTAAAACCCGGTGAAACGGTGAATACTGAACGTTACAAACAACAGTTGGTCGATTTAAACCGCTCGCTGCTTCAAAAAAGACATGAATACCTCAAAAGGCAACACAAGGTTATTCTTCTCCATGACAACTCTTCGTCACATACATCAAAACCGGTTCGCGCCATGTTGGAGGAAATGAATTGGGAAGTTTTACCTCATGCGGCTTATTCACCAGACTTGGCTCCTTCAGATTATCATTTGTTTGCATCGATGGGTCACGCACTTGCTCAGCAGCGCTTTTTGATTCTTACGAAAATGTGCAAAAATGGGTCGATGAATGGTTCATGGAAAAAAAGGAAGACTTTTACTGGCGAGGTATCCACAATTTGAGATATAGATGGGACAAATGTATCATTAGTAATGGAGCATATTTTGAATAAAGATTTTTTTATCGTTCTTTTGTTTTTAACGTATTTCTTTTCAAAATTTAATCCGCATTTCATACTTGTACACCTAATATTATAGGGGATTGTGCATATAATGCACACAGCCAGCATTTGTTATGATACAGTGTTTGTTGGAAGAAATTTAGAACATTGTATGAAAATGGTGGTTCGAGACTCAATTTATATGTGCTTATGGTAGTTCAAAATGTGCAGGGTGCAATGGGAGAGGAAGGGGTTAAAATATTAACTTTTTTGCGTATGTAATAAATGGATGGCCCTCATCAATCCTAAATTGTTAATTGATTTAGTTTTGTCTATAAAAGTTAAATGTCTAAAAGTCAAGGAAAGTCTGGAAAGATTTGTGACCTCCAAATTGAACCGATCTATCACCACTCGATTTATGTGTGTAGAAGAAATTAAGGAGGACGAGCTGCAGTGGTTCAGGTGATCGATTGGAAATGGAACTGAAATATTTTTCTGATTATTGTAGAGATGTGGTGAGGTGTGATCGAGACTGTATTACATGGAAATAACACGTTTTCCTACGTTGTTATTTTCCTATACAATACAAATATTGGTAAATTTCTAAGACTTTGCGAACATGCCAAATGATGGGTCACAGTAATTTCATAGCGGTAAGTAAGATTTATTATTTAAATAAATTGATTAAATCATTAGAAAATCGTGGTTAATTTCTATTAAAAATAACAAGACGCTATTTAAATAAAATTAAAAATAAAAAAGTAAAAATTTATTATTAAAAAATTATTTAAATTATAGAAAATTATGAAAAAAATATTAAAAATCAAAAAAAACAAAATAATTAAAATTATGAAAAAAAATAAAAATTATAATTAACAATTAAAAATTAATTAAATTGAAAAAAATTCAAAGAAATTGTAAAATTAAAAAATTCCGTAATTTTTTTACTAAATTATTATTAATTTAGAAGTAAAATCAAATTTTTTCAGCTTATTAATTAAAGTAATTTATAAATCACAAATTATTATTTTTTTTGAGCAACAAAAAAAACTATTTTTACCAATTTCAATTACGATAAATAAAATACAACAATTTTAATGATAAATGATTAATTTAGAATAAAAAAATATTCGAAAAATAAAAACTTATTTTAATAAATTATGCCAAAATAATTTTAATAAAAAAAAGAAAATATTATAATTTTTATTTTTTCGTAATTTTTTACCTTTTTTATTTTTAATTTCTTATTTAAATGGCGTCTTTTATTTATTTAATGATTTTTAGCGCGATGAAATTACCGAACACCCAAATAATAATAATAATTATAGATTATTTTGTGTCGCTGCACATTTTAAATTGGTGTGCAAGGGCAAAGTAATCGACCTGCTGCAAATCGGTCTTGTTACCGGCATTCGGCAGCATGGACACATCTTGCGCTGTGAGAATCTCCTCGAGTAACCGGAGTGTTTTCTGAATGGCTGTCGTTGGAGCGAGGTTGTGCTGGGGCGTCTCGATCTGCAATCGATGGCGCCACTCAGTCAGTAAGAGAATAAAGCGAGTGTCAATAGGAATTACTTTCTCCAGCATATTGCAGGAATGGTTCTTGAGACTGGAAAAGAACAGTCTCCAACTGAGCAACTGCATCTCCTCGACAGTCGCGCTGATATTGGACTCGGAGTGAAGCAGCTGCTGACTGGGTCACATAAACGACACCGAGTTATAACAAATGACCGCATGAACAAATCTCACTCGAGAGTGATCTTATAGAATTTCAATAAATGATTGATTTTGTAGAGCGTGAGGATCTCCTGTTCACTGACGAGCAACTGCTCCATCCGCATCTAATGATCACCATTATTTCATGATATTATTAATTTTTTAATGTTCATTTTAATTATTTCTTAATTTTTATCCAAAATATTTCATTAAAAATCAATAATTAATTGTATTTATTTTGTGATTATTTTTAATTTTTTAAAGTTAAATAAATCGAAAGGCAGTGGAAAATGTTTACTAATTTATACGAATTATCCGTCATCGTCAGTACAAATGATTTTTTTAAAGAAATGTGCTTATATAGTGCAGTTGATGATTATATAATCATTGCGTAATCAGTACATCATTTAAAACCCTCAATAAAGTTGTCGAGCGTGCATTTCGAACGTTAATTTTAGGATTCAGGAATCTTATATATAGCGCTTCTCTCGAGTCACTGTCTCCCAGTAATTCTTAAATTGAGTGCGCAGAATTTTAAATTTATGGATGATTATGTCTCATTTGCAATGTTTATTATGTCCTGCAATGTTACTGTAAAGGAAACAATCTCAAAAATTCATAATAATTGAAAGTGATTTCTTTAACAAATATATTGATAATTTATAACTATAACGGTAAGATGTACAAGAAAAGAATTTTTTTCGATCACAACAACGAACGTCTCCAATTAGAGATTTGTTTTTTTTATTATTGACTGGTTGTAAATTGAAGGGATTGGTTGAGGAAGTACGGGATAGCTATAGTTTACAATTATTATTTAATTTTCGCCTTAGTTGGAAAAACGGATTTGTTTAATTATTATTCCTTTCGGATCTCGTTGTTGTTCTTCGGAACCTTCTTTTACTGATTGGAAATTGAGGGAATTGGCTAAGGAAATGGTGAAGTGATTATGGTTTCTAGGAAACTTCTTATTCTTCTAATTCAAAATCCAAATTTGTAGATCAATATTTTTTATAATATATTAGATAATATATTGGATAATAATATAAATAGTATAAATAAAATATATAAATATAGATAAAAATTTCATAAAATAATGTGATAATAAAAACGTAATAACTAATTTTATAATTAATGCATAAATAATAAATAATAATATGATAAATACATAAATATACCAATTTTAATATAGGTAAACATTTTTTTGATTTTTAATACATGAAAAATTATAATAGAACTACAAAATTAATATTAAATTCCATTATATCTATGAGGAATATTTTAAATTTTGTATGTTGAGTTTAGTATTTGGAAATGTGCTTCTTGATATTGATATTTTAGATGTTCACGATAGATAATTATTCGAGTCTAATTTATATTTTAAAGTACAGCATGAGATATTTAAAAACATTAAAAATATTAAATCGATTCAAATTTTCATATTAAAATTTAAATAAAGTAAATAGTTTTAACTAAGTTTTGAATTAAATAAATGTTCTTCCTTTACATAAAATATTTTTTAAATAAAATTAATACTAAAATTACAAAATTTGAACTTTAAAAATAAAATCAGAAAATAATGAAAAATTTGTTCGAATAATTGTTTATTAACAAACATTAACTAAAAGTTATCAATTTAGAACGATGTCGAATGACGAGAGTTTTGCTGAGAGTTGTCCAAAAGACAATTCTGATTGTATTGAAAATGCAATTCGATAACCCATGTTGGTGTTCTTGATAATATCAATACATCTCTAACATCAATAAAATTAAATAAATCAATAACACAAAGTATATATAATATATTCAATGTATTCAAGAAACAAATTTTATTCAAGAATTGTTTCTCTCTTTTCCGCTTCAATGACATATCGAAGCATTTTCCCAAAATACCCATCACAATCAGATGCAGTAATCACACCAATAATTTTTTTTCTAGACAGTGAGAAATTTTATACCAAACCAAAAACGTGGGGCGGATTTCTGAATTACTGCTATTAGTAACTGCTATTTCCTCTTTACTGCTTTTTAGTAACAATCGATCATTTCTATGCCCCACGTTTTTGGTTAGGTATAAAATTTCGCACATGTCTAGAAAAAAATTATTTTCCTCTTTTTAGTGCATTGGTAATGCTTGAAAAACGTGGTTGTTTTTATAGAAATTTTTTATTAATAATATTATTTTACTATTTTTAGTTATCATTTAGGAATTCAAATCTTTCGATTGATTTCGAATAACAGAAATGATAATAAAACCAAAATAACAAAGTTTTATTTTAATAAAAGCAAGTTTTATTTCAAAATAAACCTAATTTTTTTAAACCTAATTTTAATACTTCTACACTTAATTATCACTTGATTTTCACAATATTTGTTCAATTTATTGATTTTTTCCGTACATAATTAACACGGATTATTTTCCCGTATAAGACATAATCTATTTAATTATAGCATATACGGTTTATGTTTTAAAATATTGTATTATCATCGGAAGCAAGCCTGTATAAACAATTTCAGCTCAATTGGATGACTGAAAGTGGTCGAAAAATCAATCGCAAGATTTGTTCCAGACAGACAAACAGACAAGAAACCAGGCTAAGAAAAACGTGGTAAAAAAGGTGATTACGGAGCGAGGTATTCAATTGTCAAATTTAGCTCTTTTATTACTTCTTTTTATTACTTCTCGCGGTCTTCCTGAGGAATTTTGCTGTTTCTTCTATTATAATTTTTCATGAATAAAAAAAATCTTAAGAAAATTGATTGCAAGAAAATTTTTTATGTATGTATCCATGGAATTGAGAAACCTATTTTTGAAGGCCTTCTACTCAATCGATTTTCTCCGATCTTTGCACACTCACTCATTCTCGATGACAATAAATGATTATGTGAAAATTTGATCGAAAAAATCTTTTTATGATCCCGAAATGGAAAATTCGGAGTTCGCGAACAATATTAATTGCAAGATATCTACTGATAAATTATAAGTAGTTCATATTGATTTTTAATGTGGTTTTTTAATTAATTTTTTAAATTATAAAAATTTTGTCGGGACACTGGTGTTCTGTCTGCACAAAGAATGGATGTAAATAATTTATTTTTTTGATTTTCTAATTCTAGTGTTTTTAAAATAGAAATTTTTAAATTTTTTAAACCCTTCGGAATAAGGTACAGTTAAACATCCATAAATTTAAAATTCTGCGCACTCAATTTAAGAATTACTGGGAGACAGTGACTCGAGGGAAGCGTTATATATGAGATCTTTGGATCCTAAAATTAACGTTCACAATGCACGCTCGACAACTTTATTGAGGGTTTTAAATGATTTATTGATGACGCAATGATTACGTAATCATTAACTGCACACTATCAGTCCATTTCTTTAAAAAAATCATTTGTACTGACGATGACGGATAATTCGTCGAAATTAATAAACATTTTCCACTGCCTTTCGACTTTTAATTTCAACGAATCGCCAGTGTTTTTTTTTGAAATACATAAATTAATACTAAATTAAAAATAAATTGAATAATTAATAATATTCATATTAATATCGCAGTCGTCCAATTACTGAACATCGCTCTTATGAAGCATGTTTCAGATTGTTTTCAGTAAATAATATTTATAATTATAAAAAATAATTAAAAAAATATTTTATTATTTGTAAAGAAAATAATAAATAATAAAATAACAATAAATAATAAAAATAATTATAAAATATTCAAATAAAAAAACGTAGAACGAATTAATTTTTTCTTTAAAATTTTAATGAAAATAATTAATTTTTAAATTTTTATTTATTTTTTATTTTGTTTATTTATTTTTATTCTTTTACACTGTTTTTTTTAATAATTTTATTTTTCCAATGAAATATTTTATACCGTTTTTAATTTTGCATTTTTTGAAAAAAAACATTTTATAATATTTTTATTATTTTTGAAATTTCAGAAAATATATTTTATATTTAATATTCTATTTTTTATGTTTAAAATATTTATTTTTTCAATCATATCCTTAGTTTGATTTAAAATGTAAAAATTAAAACAAATAATTCAGCGTTAAATAAATTATTTTTATAGTTTATTTTTTATCATTATTAATCCGTAATTGTTACACAAGAAAAAATTGAAATTTCTTTTAAAATTAAATAATCTCAAAATTTATATAATTAAAATATTCAAAAAAATAATTTTATAATTATTTTTCTGTAACGTTTTAAAAATATATTAAATACAAAAAAAATTAAATTTTATTGTTTTTTATCATTTTTTCTATCTCTTTTAAAAAGAAAAATTAATTTTTTTATGAAACAATAAATTATTTTTATCGATATATTTCTGTAATCGTTTAAATGATTTTTCCTAAAATTATTATTTTAAATAGAAAAAAATTAAATCGTACTACGATTTTTCAATTGAATATTTTACCATTATTTATTTTTATTTTCTTATTTATTATTTTTTTACTATTAAACTATCGGACTAATTAGAGCGAGAGAAGAGCGGTGGATCACCTTGAACGGGCGACACAAGCCCTCGCAAATCCGATCGAGACAGTCCGCGACCAGCTCGGCCGTCTCGACCTCATTGCACTTCCTCAGCAGCGACCTCAGATGCTCCTTCTCTCCGGCCGCCAGCTGGTGCAGACACGCCAGCAGGTCGCTCGAGTACCGCAGCGGGTCGTGGGCGTGGATCTCGATCGGCGCGCCCGCGCGACTGCTCGTCAGCGCGTCAATGAACGAGCGAGCGCAGGCCGATCGCCGAGCCGTGCTGAATTCGTCCAATACGTATCTGAATGACAGAGAATATTTGATGATTGTTTTATTTTTCCAATCGGAAAAAATTATAAAAATATTTTATTATTTATAAAAAATAATAAAAATAATTATAAAAAAATTCAATTAAAAAAATGTTTTTTTTCTATTTAAAATAATAATTGTTCGAAAAATCTTTGAAAAGATTACAGAAAAATTATGATAAAAATATTTTATTATTGAAAAAAAATCGATTTTCTTTTGAAAAAATACTGAAAAATAATAATAAAAAATATAATAAAATTTATTTTGTTTTTGTATTAAAAATATTTTTTTTAAAAAAATACAGAAAAATAATGATAAAAATATTTTTTTGAATTAAAAATAATATTTTAATTTTATAAAAAAAATAGTTTATTTAATTGTAAAAGAAATTTCAAATGTTTCTTGTGTAACAATTACGGATTAATAATGATAAAAATAAACTATAAAATAGAAATTATTTAACGTTAATTTATTTGTTTTAGTTTTTAAAATTATCACAAAAAAATAGAAATTAAATTTAAATTTTTAAGTTCTTTTTAAAAATAAATGAAAAAAATTAAATTATTATTTTTAATAAAAAATTACCAAAAAATAATTATAAATTCAAAAAAAATTATTTTATTTTTTGTAAAAGAAAATGATTTTAAAAATGAAAAATTAATTATTACAATATTGCAAAAAAAACTAATGATAAAAGCGAGAATGAAGAGGAACACACAGTTGAGCAAGTTACAAAAATAACGACAAAAATAATATGAAAATTATTTTAAAATATTTTTTTATTAAAAAATAAATTACTCATTTTATTTTTTTAATATAAATTACCGAAAAATAATATTAAAAATAAATTAAAAAAAATAATATCAAAAAACGCTAAATATTTTTAGATATTATTTTTTTAAATTTTTTTTAAATTTCAATTATTATTCTTTATAAAAACTATTTTATTTTTTGAGATAAAAATAATTATTTTTAATAAATAAAATTTTAAAATTATTTTATTTTTCGAATAGAAAATTATGTTAAAAATGATAAATTTATAATTAAAATATTTTTTGATTTTATATTAATTTTTTAATATTTTTTCTTAGAAATAAATTACTCGCATTAAGTTTTCTTGAATTTAATTATATTTAAATTATTTTATTAATAAAAAAAATACAGAAAAATTATTTTAAAAATACATTAAAAAATAATATCAAAAAGCTCTAAATTAATGACTAAAATATTTTTAGATTTTATATTTATTTTTTAATAAAAAATTATCGGAAAATAATAATAAATATGGATTAAAAAAATAATATTTAGAAACGCTAAATTAATGATTAAAAAAATTATAAAATTAAAATAATAATAAAATTTAAACTATTTTTGTAAATAAAAATTCCCGATAAATAATGGTAAATATCGATTACAAGTTATTTTATTTTTTGTGATAGCAAAATAATATTTTAATAAAAAAAAACTGATGATAAAAGCGAGAATGAAGAGGAAAACACAGTTGAGTAAGTTACTAAAATAACAACAAAAATAATATGAAAATTATTAAATTATTTTAAAAATAATTTTTCATGAAAAAATAAATTACTCATATTTTATTTTTTTAATATAAATTACCAAAAAATAATATTAAAAATAAATTAAAAAATAATATCAAAAAAACGCTAAATATTTTTCGATGTTATTTCATTTTTTAATAATTTTTACAGACAGAAATTACTCATATTTTAGTTTATTTTTTCATATTTTCTTTTAAAAATTTCAATTATTATTCTTTATAAAATATATTTTATTTTTTGAGATAAAAATAATTATTTTTAATAATTAACATTTTAAAATTATTTTTTTTCGAATAAAAAATTATATTAAAAACGATAAATTTATAATTAAAATATTTTTTGATTTTATATTTATTTTCTTAATATTTTTTCTTAGAAATAAATTACTCGCATTAAGTTTTCTTAAATTTGATTATATTTAAATTATTTTATTAATTAAAAAAATTACAGAAAAATAATTTAAAAATACATTAAAAAATAATATCAAAAAACTCTAATTAAAATAAATTAATGATTAAAATATTTTTAGATTTTATATTTATTTTTTAATAAAAAATTATCCGAAAAATATAATAAATATGTATTAAAAAATAATATTTAGAAACGCTAAATTAATGATTAAAAATATTATAAAATTAATAATAAAATTTAAATTATTTTTTTAAATAAAAATTTCCGATAAATTATGATAAATATCGATTACAAATTATTTTATTTTTTGTGATAGCAAATAGGTCTCCACGTATTTTAATAAAAGAAACTGGTGATAAAAGCGAGAATGAAGAGCGAGACAGACTTGAGGAGCACGGGGCGCTCCTGGAGATGCGCTATGGCCACACAGAGCTCGAGCGGGATGTCGCAGGTATCGGCGCTCATCTGGCGACAGCAGCGCTGCGTCCAGCGGTACAATCGATCGTAGGCGGTCTCCACGAGCGCGGAGGCGTTCTCCAGTCCATCGACCCTGCTCGAGAGAGACAAAGAGAGTCGATAGACACTAGAGCGAGTCTCACCCGGCCGTCTGGTTCGGCAGCCGCAGCAGCAAGCGGCAGTGGTCCTCGACCACGCGCAGTCGCTCCAGACTCGCCAGGAACCGGTCGTCCACGGGCCCCTCGCGCTGCTGCAGCACCTCCAGCTGGTCCGCGCTCAACTGGAACTGCTGGCAGAACGCGACGGCCACTTTGCGTTTCAGCTCGATCTTCTGGCTGGAGATTATTGATTTTTTCGGATTAATATTAAAATAAATTATCACATTTTTCTAAGAAAAATTAAATGAAAAAAAATGTTTAAAATTAGAAAAAAAAATATTTTTTTCATTTCATTTATTTCTTAATTAATAAAAAAGATAATAATAAATCAAATAAATAAGAAAAAAATAATCTTCACAAATTATTTTTTAAATTTTATTTAAAATAAAATTTTAATTAACATTTTTCTAAAAAAAAAATCATATGAAAAATATTTTATTATAAGTAATAAATTTATATTTTTTTGTTTTATTTTTTTAATTTTAAAAAAGGATAATAATAAAAAATAAATTAAATAAATAAGTAAAACATAAATAAAAAATTTTTAAATTTATTTATTTTATTTTAAATTATTTTTTTGCGTTTTATTCAAAATTTGTTTAATAATAATTTTTTAAATATTAAAATTAATAAAACTTTATTTAATTGTTAAATAAAAACATGTTTTTTTTAATGTAATTTAGTTAAATCTCCATGTTTCACTTCATTATTCACTATATCAACAAGTAGAATTTATTAATTATTTACAATCTTTTTAGAATACTTAAACAAATAATAATCACAACTATAATAAATAAGTTATAAAAGTAATTAAAATTAAATGATTTTTTAATAAATATATTCTAAAAATGTATTTATTTTTTTGTAATTATTAGAATAAAAAATAAAATATTAATTAAAATATTATTAATATTAATATAAATATAATATAAAATATAATAAATAAATAAATTTTATAAATATAATAATATATTTTTTTATAAATATAAAAAAAATATTTTTTTATATTTATATTTTAATTTATATTTTATGTTTAAAAATATATTTTTTTTATAAATATAATAATATTTTATAAATATAATATAAAATATTATTAATATAATAAAATAAATATTAATTACCTCTCTGTCTGCAGTGCTGTCGTCTGTTGGATCAGATCTCTGGTCTGGGTCTTCGTTCGCTGAACAGATAATCCCAATCAAACACATGTATTGAAAATTAGAAATAAATAATTAAGGTTGTGAGGAATATTTGTGAATGATGTGTTGGATATTAGATATTTTAATTATTTGAAATATTTAATATTTGCTTTTTTGATAAATATTTTTGTTTGAATATTATCAATTAAACAGTGTTTAGAAAATAAACTTTTCGCGTGTTACAAGCTATCCGGGCATAATGAATGATATGAAAATCGTTTTGGAGTTTTTAGAGAAATTTGACGGAAGCATCAGTTTCGAGATTTGGCAGAAGAAATTTGAAATGATCATGAAAATCCAGAAGATAACTGATCCAGCCCTGTATCTCCCTTTTTTACTATCGGGGGTTGCACTGAACATCTATATGGAATCGGACGAGAAGACGCAAAGCAGCTGCGATCGGTTCTTCAAGATATTAAACAATTC
>MQRK01251170.1:0-12967 GCA_001938485.1 Girardia tigrina
GTTGTATTTTTATCTCTAACCGATATTACATATAAATTTAAACAAACTTTCAATTTTTTTCTTTTACAACTTTTGTCTCTTGTATTTTTGTTTCTCCTTTTTAATGAAAAAATCGATTTTTATTTCGCCAATTTTATTAAATTTTTGAAGTTTTAAATTTTACCTGTTACTGAAATTGCACTTTCAGAAGGAACACTGGTAGTGGGTATAGATAAATATTTTCTGACATAAGATGTAATAATCAGAAAATTATTAGCATTTTTACGCCATCATAAATTTGTATCTTGCGCATTTTGAGTCATCTGTTCCGTAACATAATACTTCATTTAATTTATACATTCATAAGCTACACATGTGATATTTTTAGAATAGTTAAAAGTCTGTCCAAAAAGTCTTATACGATTTATAGGCAAGTGAAAGATAAGCATTTATTGTTATTTTCATTTATGAAATTTATGAAATGTGGTAATAATAAAAATGCAATAACTGATAATTATGTACTATTTTCTGTTTAACGTTTTTCTAGGAAAGTTAATGTAACATTTTGAATTTTCATGGATTCTCAAATGCAGAACCTTTTTTAAGAATTCTATCTGAGTCAATGAAATGAAGTGAAGTTAATGTTTTATGTAATTTTATGTACTAACTCTATTAGAATACATTATATTACTGTTCAAATATAAAGTCAATTATAAAGTAATTGCATTATAAATTGATTATAACTCATATTATTGCATGTTGTTAAACGGGAATGAAATATGAACTATAACAGTAAAGCTTTATGTGATAGTTTTGTGGTAGATAGATCTTTGATATTGAGTTGATAATTTATTCTTTTTAAATTTGTTTAAAAAAGTGAGTTTAAAATACGTAAGTAAATACTGTTCACTCATGTCAGACAATTGATTTGACTTATTTCTTGTTACGAGGACTCATAGTTTCTTACACTTTTATTATAACAATTTTGTTATAATTTTTGCAAATCATAATCTTTCAAAATTTAAAATTTCATCTTTACTTTATTAATTTGGAAATATATTAAAACATTTTATTATAGAATATTAGTTTAATAATAAAGTGTTTTTAGCAAATATTTGTTTGAATATGTTTATATATTTGTATTTTAAATAAAGTTTAACTATCTATGTTAGATGTTCTTGAAACACCCTCCAGAGGCGTAGCCAGGTTATTTTGCGCCTGGGGTGAAACTATAAAATTGGTGCCCCTCCTCCATGTTTATTCATATTTTCTATTACATTAGCATTGTATACCTTACTGTATACGGAAAAACAATTTAAATTTTAATGGAACATTGTATTTAAAGAAGAAGCAAATTATAGCACTTATTTATTTACATAGTCTACGATATATTTATTTTTCATAATTTCACTGTTGCAAACTGGTCAATCACGTCACCGAAATCTGTTTTTGCCAATGTTTCTCTTTCAACGCTAAGAAGAGCAAGATCGCTAAGACGATCCTGTCCCATTGATGCACACGACAAAATATGTCACAATTTGCAGAACGACCGCTCACAGCTTGCAATTGAAACTGCTATTGTTAACAAAATTTGTAATGAAATTCGGAGATTCGGAAATATGTCATCTTCATAAAACACAATAAAACCAAGAAGATCTAAAGGAGTTTCGGGTAGAGCTTCAGTTTGGTTACTGAGCAGCATTCTACAATCACCAATTTTGATGACAAGTTCGTACCAATTGATGTCCGTGTCGTAGAATTTTGCAGTCTGCACAATCTTGACGAATTGCATCCTCATCTGTGTCAGATAGAAAAGTTTTAACATACAGTAAAAATCCATATTTATTGTTCAGGTCTTTTAGTCGGGAAAAACGTGTTGACATCTCATGTTGAAGCCGATCAAATACATTCTTCATAAGGCGCACAATTTCTTCTTTCGATGAAAGTCCTGCATCTTTTTTCAGTTCTCCAGACATTCTCTTAGGTCGCCTGATTCTTCTGTCCACCTCAATCCCCCAGGTCGAGCATTTTGTTTTGACGTTTTCTATAGCAGCTTGGCTCAAACCATCACGAATCGTGACAAAGTTTTGCTCCAAAGATTCAATATCAGTCACAGCTTTTTTTAAAATTCACTGTAGGATCCTGTAGACGCTTCTGTACCTGTTCGATATTCCCAAGAATGGCATTCCAGAATTGTAATAAAACTATGAAATTAAAATTTAATATGCAGGCCTACAACTTCTGTGCACCACTTCTAGTTTCAAATGTCATACTTGAGTCCTCCAATAAATTTTCTAGAAGTCTTACTGGTTCATCCAGTTCATCATGAATAGCTTTAACAGCTTCTGATCGTGCACTCCAGCGTGTTTCAGATTCTCGTTTTACTGTTATCAGAAGAGCTCTTTTTAACTCTTCCCAAAAAATTGTTGAATGAGAGAAAAATGAATATATATTTTAAAGCAGTGGTTTCCAAACTTCCTTGCCTTCCTAAATATAAAGAAACATTTTGGCGCCCCCTACATGTTCCACCAGAATAAATGGTGTTATAAAAACGCTTAAATTATTATTGTTATTAAGTGAATTTTTAAATTTAATTTTAATTTAACACATTTACTATATGTTTCATCGTAAATTCTCAGTCTACTTCCATGTTTGAAACGCATTCTACATATCTATAGAAAACTTCATGCAAATAGGTTAAGCCAGTTTATTTTAAATATTCAAATCTACATCATCTTCATTAAATTTGTTCTTAATCTCGATATGTAAGTAAGTAGGTTGAGAATACGGTTCATAAATGGTCGTTCGGCTTTCATGAAACTTAAAATCCTGTGATGAAAACCTTGTCCCCATTTATGAATGTCTTTTCCAAGGGGTAAGACATTGTTGATATGTAATTACAATTAATACTTGCATTTACTTTTGAAAAATTTTTATACTTAATATTTGTACACCAGGGGTTCCCAAACTTTTTTTTCGCGTACCACTTATGACCACTAAGCTCAATGGATGTACCACCATTGTGTTTTAACCTTTGGACACTAATAAAAAAATAATAATAAAACTCGTAAGAAACAATAGAGAAATATTTATCTTTATTAATATGAAGAATACGATTAGAAATTTATTAGTGTGAAGAATGTACTTGTCCATGCATGCACAGTTTTTCAATTTCAAGATTGATTTGACTCAATTTTAACCGTAAATCCGGCTCAATATTCAATTTATTTCTAAACTTATTTTTTATATAAACCATTGACGAAAATCCCGATTCGCATAAATAAGTCGTACTGAATGGTAATAGAAATTTTACATCTTTGTCAGCAATGAGTGGATATTCAGTTCACCTTGCCATCCAAAATTCAACCCAAACCATTTTTTCAGTTCTTGGGAGAGACTGCTATCACATGAGAGCTCGATATGTTCTTCCTTTTCCTGCAGAGTAAGTGAATCTGGTAAAAGTTCGGCTTCGACAGAAAATGGATCCCTAATCCAAAATTCTGCCGAAAGATCTTGTGGAAAATATTTTTTAAATTCTAGAATTAACTGCATGCAATGCGCCTTTATATTTTCCATCAACGCCGTATTTAATGGTATTTCATTTTCAACGAAAAATGTTTCCAAAGTAGGAAATACAGAGAAATTTTGCTCTCTTTCAATTTCATTGATGAAGAAGGCAAGTTTTTTTTATAAAACTCTTTACTTTGTCGTGAACAAGGAATATCGTAGTATGTGCACCCTGTAAACTTATGTTGATGTCATTGAGACGGCTAAATATTTCTGCCAAGTAAGCTAACCTAGAAAGCCATACTTCATCTGTGAAGCGATTACTTAATTCGTGATTGCCATTCGAGAGAAAAATTTGAACTTCTGAATGTAGCTCAAAAAGGCGTTTTAGTACATTCCCTCGAGACAACCATCTTATTTCGGTATGAAGCAAAAGTTGACGATGCTCGCTTCCCATTTCATCACATAAAATCGAAAATAGTCTTGAGTTCATAGCTCTTGATTTTAAATAATTCACCCCCTTCACTGCTTCATTTAACATTGACGATAAATCCACTGGCATTTTTTTGTGGCAAGAGCCTCACAATGAATGCTGCAATGTACAAATCTTGCCTTAGGGGCTACTTTTTTAATTTAGGTAACAACTCCGTTGTATTTTCCTGTCATTGTACGTGCACCATCCGAGCAAACACCAACACATTTAGTCCAATCAATATTATGGTATTTTATAATACAATTAAGCTTTGTAAAAATATCATTCGAAGTAGTTCGGTTCAGCAAGGCTCCGCAAAATAAAAATTCTTCTTTGACAGATCCTTCGTCTTCAAATCTTATAAATGTAAGAAGCTGAGCCAGGTTGTTCACATCAGTTCTTTCATCCAATTGCAACGAATAATATGTGCTTGCTTTACCTTTTTGATTGACTGTTCCTTAATATTTGAAGCCATGTCTGAAATGCGTCGAGATACGGTATTGTTTGATAAGGGGATAACTTTCAATTGTATCGCTGCTTTTTCTCCTAGAATTGAATGTAACATATCCGTAGCTGCTGGTAGTATCAAACACTCCCCAATTGTATGAGATTTGCCTGCTTTGGTAATTCTTAAACTAACTTTTTATGATGCTTCGGTCGTCTTCATATTAATTCCGATGAATTGGTTTATTTGTTGTTTATTTGATGCAAAATCTGATAGTTTTCGCTGAAAATAATCCAATGGTTTGTCTTTTACATCGTAATGCTTGGTTTGTATATTTCGTAATAGGAGGGAAGGTTTCATGTAATGGTTTGAAAGTTTCTCGTAGCAAATCAAACACTGTGGGGAAGGTGCATTTTCTAACCCAATATACGTAAATCCATACGCAAGATATTCCGAATTGTACATCCTTATGGGTGCAGTACGTTTTTTCTTTGCATTTTGGATTAATATCTCTGAACAGTCGTCCCTCGCTGAATTGGCATTAGCTTCTGATTCCTTGTCTTGGTCAGCTTTCCTTTTAATATTCAACCATTTATCCATATTAAATAAAATGCTAGGGGTAATAAATTAGTTATGAATATGACCTTACGTATATATTATTTAAACAAATGTTTTTAATGTAATGTTATTTAATGTTATTTAATTTTACAAAAAACCAAAACTTCATCAAAATGTTGATAAATGTTTTAAAAAAATAATAGAAGCTAAAATTAAATATAAAATATCAAAAACATTACATTTTAACATATTATTTTTACACATTAATTTTCAAATAAATTAAATACCACATTTGTTTACATAATATTTAATTAAATGCTTTAATTTAATTAAATTTATAAATTATTTTTAAATGTTCTTTTGACGAAACTATGATGAATGGATATAGGAATCTTGATGGCATAAAGCTTAAAATAAGGTAAGCTTTAATTTGATACCTGAATGGTAATACTAAAGTATATCCAAAAGGACATTATAAGAAGGTTGACGTCTGTGTAATGCCTAAACTTAAAAAAATTATCCACCGACCGCGTACCACTGAACAGTAGCTCGAGTACCCCCTGTGGTACGCGTACCACACTTTGAGAACCACTGTTGTACACTAACCATCTTTCGACATATTCAATATGCTAAATAACTTTCTAGAGACAGAGGATCTAAAATGGAGCAATTGCGTTGGAGTTTGTACGGATGGTGCTGCTTCTATGACCAGAGATAAGAAAGGATTAAAAGCTAAATTTAAGGAAGTTGCACCACATGTTTGTTTTACCCATTGTATTATCTATAGAGAAGTCCTGGTAACTAAGAATCTCGATGTAGAAGCTAAAACGGTTTTACATGAGGTAAAAGAAGTAGTCAACTTTGTGAAAAGTCGACCTCTAAATGCTCGTTTATTTACTGTGCTCTGTAAAGAAATACAATCGGATCATGATTCACTTCTCATTCACACTGAGGTAAGTTGACTTTCAAAGGGCAAAGTACTGCAACGTCTAGTTGAATTGAAGCACGAAGTGGGCATTTTTCTGGAAAATGCTAATTCTGAACTAGCTAAACATTTCAAAGATTCAAGATGGCTTGCAATTTTATAATTTCTGGCAGATATTTTTCATAAACTTAATGAAAAAACACTTCACATCAAGGGTCAAATACCAACATTTTTCAACTAAACAACAAAATTACTGGGTTTATAAAGAAAATAACTCTTTTGAAAACGCACTATGAAAATGACAACATTGCAATGTTTGAGAACTTAAATGCATTTTTAAATGATAACGAACTTCATTTTCACGAAGTAAAATTATTAGTAATAACTCATCTCACTAATCTTAAAGTTCATTTTGGTAAGTATTTCGATGATTTATCTCTTTCAGCGGATCAGAAGCCCATTCAATGACATTGAAACAATAAGTCATCTTTCAATATCACAGCAGGAAAACTTCTAGAATTGTCATCTGATGGGACTCTAAAAGGGAAATTTGATACAGTATCACTATTTGAATTTTGGATACTTGTTAAAAATGAATATCCTCAACTTTCTGAACTAGTCATGTCAATTTTAATTCCGTTTACTTCTACCTACCTGTGCGAGAAGGCATTTTCCTCAATGGTAACAATTAAAACTAAATCTCGAAACCGTCTGCAAGTTGAAGGAGATATTCGTCTTTCATTGTCACCAATTCAGCCAAGAATGGACCTTCTTTGTTCAAATATACAATAAAATGTTAAAATATGTTAATATGCTTATTAAATATTTTAAAAATTAAAAATGATATAATAAAAGAAATAAATTTCCCATCCTTCCCATTAATTGTAATGATTGCATATGATGTAATACTTTGCCTATTACTAATAAAGTAAAAACTTTTTTAATATTTGTTTTTTTATTATTTTTTTTTATTTTATTATTTTATAATCAAATTATGTTAAAATTTAATACAGTTTGGTCTAGTATTTGTTCCCTAAAATGTCTTAGCGACCCCCACATAAATGTTTCCGCGCCCCCCACTTTGGGAACCACTGCTTTAAAGTGTCATAAAAAATGTAACGACAACTGGATCTTGCTTAGCTAAGTGTACTCTTGCTAAATTTAAGTTGTGGTTATCACAGTTGAAGAATTAGAAATGCTTATTTATAGATCTCATCGTATTTATAAATGGTAAATTATTTTTTTGTTCAAGCTATAAATGACGACGAAGAGGGCCCGACGAAAGAGGAATCGAAAGACGATAAAAAGCTTAGATTAGCAATGACATTCAATCGCGCAGACGTCGCTGAAAAAGGAATATTTGAAAATCATGTAATTATGTCATTCAATAAAAAATTTTAAAATAAAACTTATTTATAATAATTAATGTTAGTTTTTGAATCAAGTCAAGACAAATTGAGTGTTACAATTTTTATTTAATAACAATTATTCAATCAAAAACTATTATATATACTATAATATAATTTTTCGTCCCTATGAGCGGTTAATTTACATTTGAATCTCGCCAGAATAATTTATTATTTTTTATTTAAAAGGTAAAATATTTTTATGTTAATATGTTTATTAAATATTTTAAAAATTAAAAATGATATAATAAAAGAAATAAATTTTGGTGTTAAAAAATTAATTCGGATATTGATGTTGCAACCATTTCTCATATGGCGACTAACACTGCAATGGATATCTTCACGGGTCAACTGTTACCTAAAAAGTACAGGAAAGGGGATAATGTGGATACATTTATTGAAGAATGTGAAACATTATTTAATTTTGCAGATATAGCAAAGGCCAAATAAGAGACAATAGTCGTTTGTTTATTGGAGAGAGATCTGAAAGATCGATACAAAGCGGTAGATAAGATAATAGTAGGTTTTAAAGACCGATTGAGAAAGGCATTCTCTCGAAAGTCCTCACTATTCGAAGACCTAACTGAAGCATGCCGATACAGGATGAAGGAAGATATACCGGAAGTATTTTTTGAGAAAGTAGAAAAGCTTGCATCCAAGATCTTGAAACATAACTTGTCAAAAGAGGCCCTCACGGAAGCATTATTGTTACATTGTTGTGATAATGTGGACATAAAAAAGGAAGTGAGACTTAACAAAGTGAAAGGAATAGATGAGATAAAAGAAAAGATAAAGGCAGTATATGACGTCAAAAGTGTGACAGAAGATATCGGATGTACGACGATGATTAAACATAGAATAGACACGAAAGGACCTCCAATTAACATTACACCAAATATGCTACCAGTTAATTTCGAAGAAAGGATCGATGAGACTATTAAGAATTTGCGGGAAAACAAAATTATTAAGAAATGTAATTCACCATGGAATACATCAATAATTTGTGCATCGAAGAAAGAAAAGAATGATGTTAGAATTTGCTTGGATTTTAGACAGCTAAACCTAGTCACGAAGAGAAGGCATTTCCTATGCCAAATATGATAGAAATGATGAATTTAAACGCATCGTTACATACAAAGAAAGGGTCAGACTGGGAGGAACTACTACCGGAAATAGAATTCACATTAAACGCAACTTTTCAGAAAACAATAGGGAAAAGTCCAGTGGAAATTATATCAGTAAGAAAATATACAGAAAATATATAAATATATATCATAGTCAAGACATAAAGTTACAGCAAGAAAAAGAAGACACAAAAACCAGAAGAAATTTCGAAATTGGAGATGAAGTACTAGTCAAGGTGGAAACGGGGATAAAGAGTAAAGATAAATATGTTGGACCGTATAAAGTGGTAGAGAAAACACACGACAGGAGGTATAAACTAATAAATGAAGATGGAAGAATTTTAGATCGAAAAGTGGAAAAATTGAGAAAATTCTTAAAAAAGGGAAATATGAGGGTTTAATTTACATTTGAATCTCGCCAGAATAATTTATTATTTTTTTATTTTAAAGGTAAAATATTTTTATGTTAATATGCTTATTAAATATTTTAAAAATTAAAAATGATATAATAAAAGAAATAAATTTTGGTGTTAAAAAATTAATTCTGATATTGATGTTGCAACCACTTCTCACAGTCCCATTGATTCAGATGTGCTATAGAATATTTTCCATTCCTTTTATTAGCTCACTTTCTATATATATATATATATATATATATATATATAAAAATTTAGAAACCTATTTTTGAAGGCCTTCTACTCAATCAATTTTCTACAAACTTTGCACACTTTGATGATAATAAATGATTATGTAAAAATTTGATCGATAAAAACTTTTTATGATCCCAAAATGGGAAAACAACGGAAAATTAGGAGTTCCCGAACAATATTAATTGCAAGATATCTATTCATAAATTATAAGTAGCTTATATTGACTTTTATTGTTTTTTAATTAAAATTTTTTAAATCTTAAATTTTTAAATGATTTGATTCTTTATTCAAAATTGTGTCACTACAACGCACGTATCTAATGCCTTGTTTTTTGTACACACTTACAATCATACACAAACACGTTATTACAATCATACATTCATCACCCAATTGTCATCATAAAATCAGTTTTTTCAAAGCAACAATAACTATTTAATAATTATTCTTAATCACATCTCTCCGCTCTGGGAGGTGTAATGCACTTTACATTCTGTTCCGTGACTTTCGGGCGACGGCTGAAGCTGAGAAGAGAAAATTCGAATTGATAGTTGGATGCGACTTCAACTGTCGACTTCGACTTAATCGGACGGAGGAAAATGTTAAACAGTTGGGTGTTACACTAGTTCAACAGTAACATCAGAAAACGGAGGTCTATTAATAGATCTGGCCGACGCGTGTAACTTACGAGTAGAGAACACCTTCTACGAATGGGTGGACGAATTCTGCTACATGGGATCGATAATTGAGTGTAGGGGAAACTCAGATACGGACATCAAGGCCAGGATTCAGAAAGGAACAGCGAAACTACAAACGATCAGACCAGTGTTGAAGAACAACAAGCTGTCTCTTCGGAACAAGAAGAACATATTTAACAGCTGTGTATTCCCGGTGGTTTACTACAGCTGTGAAAACTGGAGAACAAACGAAGCATACGTGAAAAAGTTGAAAGCATTTCAAAATCTGTGCACTCGGCGAACTCTGGAGATATCAAAAGCTGAAAGAATCAGGATGAATGAGATATCTATTGGACTGCAAAGCCCAATGGATATCATTGCGCGGAGAAGAATCATCCACAATGTGAAAATCGATTTAGGAGACTGCCCAGAGAACGTCAATCAGATCAGTAGATGTGAACTCATCGGAGGGAAGAAGATCAGCGGTCGGAAAAAGCAACATCTGGTAGAATATCTCAGAGTGGACACTCACTGGCTCTTTGGAGCCGAGTACAGTTTCGGGGAATTTAAGAGAGACATTTTGCAGGAGAATCTACTGAAGATGGATGGAAAGATCGAGAAGATATTCCGATTGAGAAGAATTCAAAGGAGTGGTGTTACTTGTTTAAAAGAACACAGCTGCCTGATGGATGCCTGTCATAGACAGTATGCAAAAGTGAAGGAATTGAACAGGCATCTCAGAAGAGATCACCATGGAGCAAACCCAATCCCACGAAAACAAAGAGAGAAGAAAGCCCAGCCACGTGAGAAGAAAGGAAACTACCAATGCCAACATTGCCCGAAGGAATACAAAACTGCTGGATTCATAAGGATTCACATTCAGAAGAATCACCAAGAACCGCCAACATCCAACGCCCAGAGAGAAGAGAACTTGGAAAGAGAGAACGAGGAAGAGCCGACATCAAACCAATCAAACTCTCAGTTACCGGGCGCAACTGTGAGTATACTGAGGATACAGACAAATGACGATACGGAAGAAGAGCCGCATCTACAATACCGACTGCCAGCCGACTATTCGACAGCAAGAGGTTCAAGTGCCCATTTCGCGGCTGTTACGCGTCCACCGTAACAGCCAGAGGTATATATGGCCATGGTACCAAGTTCCATGGCTGGTCGTTTATAACTGGCAAACCGACTGCTCAGAGGCGGAAGGCCACTGACCTCGTATGAGGCCTATCGGGGGGCCCTTAAGGAGTTTAGTTTGGGTGGACCCTCTAAACTGCCTTAGGCTCAATGCCATTGAAAGAGATGGGAGGTCACTATTGGGAGCTACTATGGAGAAATGTATAAAAGCCGTTATTGAAGCAAAAGGAAATGTTACATCGTACTAACTGATGTTTATAAAAACATATAAGTTGTTCTTGGACTTTTGAAATATTAAAAATTGTTTTCACATTGAAATAAATTTTTATTAATTAGAGATTTCAAGTTTTTATTGTTACATTATTTAACTGTGTTGAAAATATAAAGAATTTTTTATTTGTTCCAAATAGTGCAAGTGGTTCAAATTTTGTACTCATTTAATTAAAAAGGTTAATGAAAAACCTCTGTTGTCTGGTGACTTTTGGGCCAGTGTAGTACATGAAAAATAAGTCTTTAATTGCAAAAGTAGCGTATGTGTTCAATCAAATGTAATTAAAAACCTATCGATTAATTTTAAGTTTAGAATACTTGTACAGACATTCTCACCATCGACCAGAGGATACAGGAGCGAAGTAAAATTTACGCTCCGTTTTCGATGAAATCTATAATAATTGTTTATTATATGTCTTTTGAAAATCCAAATGCAATGCTTGAACGTTATTCTTTAAAGTTTTCTATGCATTCCCGAAACATTTTGAAGTTACATTTAGTATTTTTCGAACAATGATTTCTACTGCTAAGAGACATAATTTTCTGACTTCGAATGTTAATAAATTCATCTCATTATCATTCACATAATTTTCTTGAACCAGACTGTGCTTATCAGACTCGAATTTTATTAATTATATTATCATATATATGAAATATCTTTAATATTTTGTTGTCATTTATTATTTTGTTCCTAGCAGAACATCATCAAGTGGATCATTCATTGATAAAAGTTAGTTTTAAATAATCAAAGCCAAAACCAAACAAGAAACTGTATCAATCACAGAATCTGTCAGAATTCTGATTGGATATAAATAAATTAAAATACTAAAAAATTTATTCCAACAATACTAATATTTTAATTTACTTTAGTGACCACACATAGCCAAGCAGACTAGTAAAGTCTGTGAGCATTTGAAGTCATGATAGAATAGAAAATCAGAGGTTAAAATGGATAAATGTTCAATTCTGACATCGAATTTCGATACATATTTTGAAAGACAGTTTATCGAGGCCTTTTTGATTAGATATCACAACCCTTTTATAAACACTCAAAATAAAAATAGCAAAACTGTCAAAATGTTAAATATTTTTATTTGACATTGTGATAAGTTTATTTATTAATTATATTAGAAAAAAATTTTAATTTTAATTTTAACAATTTCTTTATAAACCTTTTTTAAATATGTTTATTTAAAAATTATATTAGTAAAAAAATCTTAAAATTCAACAATTTTTCATAAAATTATTTTTTTTTATTTTTAAATATATTTATATTTTTTATTTATAAAAAATCAAATTTTAAGTTAAATTTTACTTTATACATATAAAAAACTAACTTCTTTGTAATAAAATGTTTTTTTAATTTGATTAAATTTATAAATTTTAAATTACTAAAAATTTTGATAAATAGTTAAAAAAATGTTTTACATATATTAAAAGTATATTTTTTTGAAAAATATAATTGTATAATTTTTTTAATTAGTTAAAATATTAGTATCTTAAAATAAATATTTTTATTGTTTTATGTTATATTTATCCAAACAGAATTTTGACAAATATTGTATGTTTGATACAGAATTTTTTTTGGTTTTAGTTGTGAATGTTTATAAATCTGTTCCATTTGTGGACGATCCACCTAATGATTTTCTGATAAGAGCAAAATATGTCGTTAATTGTGAAATAATAAATGGTTATTTAAAAGATGTCTTTACTTTTTACTATGTTAAATCAATTACACACACACCCATATATATATATATATATATATATATATATATATATATATATCTTAATAAGAAATTTAAAAAATAATG